>OW388298.1:26120732-26213412 GCA_936450465.1 Gibbula magus | reverse complement strand
GTTTCCACTTGCACGATTTTCGTATCCGCAGTACCAAATTCGTGGCATTGCGTATCTTCATCGCGTGAATAATTCGTTAACTGTTCGTGAGCATTTCAAGCAATTGGCACGCGATTAAGGCAATTGACAACATTCGTGAGTATCTTCCGTGCTAATGGCACGAATATCATCTCACCAGTATAAGCACTTCAACGATGTTTCATGCATTTCCAATACTCAGTCCCACACTTGGCGCACTGCAAAAGTCTATTTCATCCACATGGCCAACTTCCCAATGCAAGGCATAACTCTTGCCAGTCTCCATTACTGGCTGATTTAGGCCTTGCAGTATTTCCTTAAGAAATCTGTGCTTAGAAATCCAGGCCCACTATGCATTTCTGGTGCAGCGATTCACTCCCTAGGCACACCAAAGGGAGGGAAATACCGCAAGGCTTAAATCAGCCAGTAATGCAGACTGACAAAGAGTTTTGCCTTGAGTTTCGAAGTTGTCACATGGCCGAACCAATCAGCAATGAGAACGCATCGTGCACCCCCGTCTAAATAGGTGTCCCAGGAATGGATATATCATATCATCCCCAAACACCCTA
Source organism: Gibbula magus (assembly GCA_936450465.1). Taxonomy (NCBI): domain Eukaryota; kingdom Metazoa; phylum Mollusca; class Gastropoda; order Trochida; family Trochidae; genus Gibbula; species Gibbula magus. The sequence goes on along the minus strand of OW388298.1, from coordinate 26,212,825 downwards.
CATGAAGACAGAATCTACAAGGGCCATAAGTACAATACTGTGGAACCCCTTGTAGTTGTAGTAGAAGGACCCAGCACTGGGTGGCTTCTTCATGGTAACATGTTTCCAATCAAAGCTCCTCAGCATTTGTAGTTGTTCCACCTCGAACTGTAACCATGAGCCACTTTCTTCCACTATTGTGAGGTTCTGGGGCACCTTAGTACTTCCACCTGGAACACATCAATGATGACTCTGCAAACCTCGGGTAGGAACTTGCAGATTCTGTAAACAACACTTCTTTAGCTGTATTGTAGACTTGTGTGGCTATCACCAGTGGCAAGACAGCGGAATGTGTTTGCTAGTTTTAGACAAACCTCAAGTGGTTCTCTCACGAAAGTCTTTTTCTTCTCCAGGTGAGGATTAACTTATCAATCATTTCTAACTGTTCATAGTGTCCGAAAGAGTGTCTTCTGGTCAATCATTCCCAAACCAACTTTGTTCTAGCTTTCATTTTACGACGGGGGCGGGATAACACAGTGGTTAGCGCGTTCGGCTTCGGGTCAAGAGGTCCGGGGTTCGAATTCCGCCAGGGGCACGGCAACTTTGTCTGCAGTAGAGAACTGTTCTACACGCAGTAAGGTTTGGGTGCAATGCTACACTGAATTTCAGCGTAGTACCACCATGGTTCGCTAGTTCCAGCCGATGCTCGCAGGTTTCACCGCAATGCATAGCAATATGGCGTTGCGGACTTTCTCCCTGCCGTAATACTAACAGCCGCGATATAAGTGAAATACTCTTGAAACCGGCGTTAAACCCCAACTCACCTCATCTCACCTTTTACGAGGTGGGCTCACCTTTTACGAGGTGGGGGTCTTCTTGCTTCCTGGATTATTTCTACTTCGCCACTGTCAGATACATGAGCCTTTTCCTCTCTTGTGGGTAGTTCATTGTGTTCACTTTGTGAAAGTAGAGGATGAACTGATTAAAGATGGGGTACTGCCTTTATATGCACCTCCAATGCGGCCGTACCGTATACACCAATCGTGACTAAAAAAGGTCATGATCTTGACAAGCAGGCGCGATGTAGTCGTGCCTCTGCGTGCATTTGCGCATACTCCGTATCAAAACGCAACTTCGTCGGACCATAGACGAAAATGCCCGAACAATGTGCAAACGGAGGTGTGCGCATTGTTATGTAAACAAATTATATAAACAATGCTTTTCGCATTGGCACGCACTGAAATCTTGAAATGCGGATGGAAAATTCGTGCAAGTGTAAACGCACCTTTAGTACGGACATCGTGCGTGTGCAGCACCTGTGAGTACGGCCCCTGTGCGATAACGTGGCACTCGTACGTCTCACGCAATGTGGAAGTACGTTGTAATTAAGCGCAACGTACGATGGCCAGGTGTTTCGTACGGGCAACGTACTTACACCTTGCGTGTGATGTGCGCTGATTTTCGAGGCATTTGCCTCGGCTTCCCATGTAAAACTGTTTATAACCAATATTTAACAACTGTTGATCTACTAAGAATAAATTTAAAAAAACAACGACCAGTTTCTCCCAATATAGCCTAATTTGAAGCATACTTTCCCAAATTTAAATAATTTAAAGAATGTTGCTCATACTTTTTCTACACAATGAAAGTGTTTTGTCTCCCATATGACCCATATAAAATAATTGACAATATCTTACGGTCAAACGTGGTACAAGGCGCTTCAAAGAAATGAAAGGATTCTTTTATAAAGGGTGGTACACGTATTGCGCAGCCTTCAAGAGTATTTCACTTTTGTCGCGGCTGCTGGTATTGTGGCAAGGAGAAAGCCCGCGACGCCATGTGGCTATACATTGCGGTGAAACCTACGAGCATCGACTGGAACTACGCTTAAATTCAGTGTAGAATTTCACCCAAACATTTCTGCGTGTAAAGCAGTTCTCTACTGGAGACAAAGTTGCCGTGCCCCTGGATTCGAACCCCTGTCCGCTTGATCCGAAGCCTTACTCGCTAAGAATTTTCTAGGTGAGGTTTTGAGAGAGAACGGTCTACCTTGTTGTTCCCTTAGTAAGACTTTTCTAGGTCAGGGTTTGGGAGAGAACGGGCCTACCTGTGGTTACCCAAGTCAGACTTTTCTAGGCTAAGCTTTGGGAGAGAAGGCGCTAGTGTGGTTTCCCAAGTAAGAATTTTCTAGGTCAGGGTTTGGGAGAGAACGGGCCTTCCTGTGGTTACCCTAGTAAGACTTTTCTAGGATATATAAGCTTTGGGAGTGAACGCGCTAGTGTGGTTACCCTAGTAAGACTTTTCTAGGTCAGGGTTTGGGAGAGAACGGGCCTACCTGTGGTTCCCCCAGTAAGACTTTTCTAGGCTAAGCTTTGGGAGAGAAGGCGCTAGTGTGGTTACCCAAGTAAGAACTTTCTAGGTCAGGGTTTGGGAGAGAACGCGCTAGTGTGGTGACCCTAGTAAGAACTTTCTAGGTCAGGGTTTGGGAGAGGAAGGGCCTACCTGTGGTTACCCAAGTAAGACTTTTCTAGGATATATAAGCTTTGGGAGAGAACGCGCTAGTGTGGTTACCCTAGTAAGAATTTTCTAGGTCAGGGTTTGGGAGAGAACGCGCTATTGTGGTTTCCCTGTAAGAATTTTCTAGGTCAGGGTTTGGGAGAGAACGCGCTATTGTGGTTTCCCAAGTAAGAATTTTCTAGGTCAGGGTTTGGGAGAGAACGGGCCTTCCTGTGGTTACCCTAGTAAGACTTTTCTAGGATATATAAGCTTTGGGAGAGAACGCGCTAGTGTGGTTACCCTAGTAAGACTTTTCTAGGTCAGGGTTTGGGAGAGAACGGGCCTACCTGTGGTTCCCCTAGTAAGACTTTTCTAGGTCAGGGTTTGGGAGAGAACGGGCTATTGTGGTTTCCCTGTAAGAATTTTCTAGGTCAGGGTTTGGGAGAGAACGCGCTATTGTGGTTTCCCAAGTAAGAATTTTCTAGGTCAGGGTTTGGGAGAGAACGGGCCTTCCTGTGGTTACCCTAGTAAGACTTTTCTAGGATATATAAGCTTTGGGAGAGAACGCGCTATTGTGGTTTCCCTGTAAGAATTTTCTAGGTCAGGGTTTGGGAGAGAACGCGCTATTGTGGTTTCCCAAGTAAGAATTTTCTAGGTCAGGGTTTGGGAGAGAACGGGCCTTCCTGTGGTTACCCTAGTAAGACTTTTCTAGGCTAAGCTTTGGGAGAGAAGGCGCTAGTGTGGTTTCCCAAGTAAGAATTTTCTAGGTCAGGGTTTGGGAGAGAACGGGCCTTCCTGTGGTTTCCCTGTAAGAATTTTCTAGGTCAGGGTTTGGGAGAGAACGCGCTATTGTGGTTTCCCAAGTAAGAATTTTCTAGGTCAGGGTTTGGGAGAGAACGGGCCTTCCTGTGGTTACCCTAGTAAGACTTTTCTAGGATATATAAGCTTTGGGAGAGAACGCGCTAGTGTGGTTTCCCAAGTAAGAATTTTCTAGGTCAGGGTTTGGGAGAGAACGGGCCTACCTGTGGTTTCCCTGTAAGAATTTTCTAGGTCAGGGTTTGGGAGAGAACGCGCTATTGTGGTTTCCCTGTAAGAATTTTCTAGGTCAGGGTTTGGGAGAGAACGGGCCTACCTGTGGTTACCCAAGTAAGACTTTTCTAGGCTAAGCTTTGGGAGAGAAGGCGCTAGTGTGGTTACCCAAGTAAGAACTTTCTAGGTCAGGGTTTGGGAGAGAACGCGCTAGTGTGGTGACCCTAGTAAGAACTTTCTAGGTCAGGGTTTGGGAGAGGAAGGGCCTACCTGTGGTTACCCAAGTAAGACTTTTCTAGGATATATAAGCTTTGGGAGAGAACGCGCTAGTGTGGTTACCCTAGTAAGAATTTTCTAGGTCAGGGTTTGGGAGAGAACGCGCTATTGTGGTTTCCCTGTAAGAATTTTCTAGGTCAGGGTTTGGGAGAGAACGCGCTATTGTGGTTTCCCAAGTAAGAATTTTCTAGGTCAGGGTTTGGGAGAGAACGGGCCTTCCTGTGGTTACCCTAGTAAGACTTTTCTAGGATATATAAGCTTTGGGAGAGAACGCGCTAGTGTGGTTACCCTAGTAAGACTTTTCTAGGTCAGGGTTTGGGAGAGAACGGGCCTACCTGTGGTTCCCCTAGTAAGACTTTTCTAGGTCAGGGTTTGGGAGAGAACGGGCTATTGTGGTTTCCCTGTAAGAATTTTCTAGGTCAGGGTTTGGGAGAGATTGCGCTATTGTGGTTTCCCAAGTAAGAATTTTCTAGGTCAGGGTTTGGGAGAGAACGGGCCTTCCTGTGGTTACCCTAGTAAGACTTTTCTAGGATATATAAGCTTTGGGAGAGAACGCGCTATTGTGGTTTCCCTGTAAGAATTTTCTAGGTCAGGGTTTGGGAGAGAACGCGCTATTGTGGTTTCCCAAGTAAGAATTTTCTAGGTCAGGGTTTGGGAGAGAACGGGCCTTCCTGTGGTTACCCTAGTAAGACTTTTCTAGGATATATAAGCTTTGGGAGAGAACGCGCTAGTGTGGTTACCCTAGTAAGACTTTTCTAGGTCAGGGTTTGGGAGAGAACGGGCCTACCTGTGGTTCCCCTAGTAAGACTTTTCTAGGTCAGGGTTTGGGAGAGAACGGGCCTACCTGTGGTTACCCAAGTAAGACTTTTCTAGGTCAGGGTTTGGGAGAGAACGGGCCTACCTGTGGTTACCCAAGTAAGACTTTTCTAGGTCAGGGTTTGGGAGAGAACGGGCCTACCTGTGGTTACCCAAGTAAGAATTTTCTAGGTCAGGGTTTGGGAGAGAACGGGCTAGTGTGGTTACCCAAGTAAGAACTTTCTAGGTCAGGGTTTGGGAGAGGACGGGCCTACCGTTGGTTCCCCTAGTAATACTTTTGTAGGTCAGGGTTTGGGAGAGAACGGGCCTACCTGTGGTTACCCAAGTAAGACTTTTCTAGGATATATAAGCTTTGGGAGAGAACCGGTAGTGTTTTTTCCCAAGTAAGAATTTTCTAGGTCAGGGTTTGGGAGAGAACGGGCCTACCTGTGGTTACCCAAGTAAGACTTGTCTAGGCTAAGCTTTGGGAGAGAACGCGCTAGTGTGGTTACCCAAGTAAGACCTTTCTAGGTCAGGGTTTGGGAGAGGACGGGCCTACCGTTGGTTCCCCTAGTAATACTTTTGTAGGTCAGGGTTTGGGAGAGGACGGGCCTACCTGTGGTTACCCTAGTAAGACTTTTCTAGGTCAGGGTTTGGGATAGAACGGGCCTACCTGTGGTTACCCAAGTAAGACTTTTCTAGGTCAGGGTTTGGGAGAGAACGGGCCTACCTGTGGTTACCCAAGTAAGACTTTTCTAGGTCAGGGTTTGGGAGAGAACGGGCCTACCTGTGGTTACCCAAGTAAGACTTTTCTAGGTCAGGGTTTGGGAGAGAATGGGCTAGTGTGGTTACCCAAGTAAGACCTTTCTAGGTCAGGGTTTGGGAGAGGACGGGCCTACCGTTGGTTCCCCTAGTAATACTTTTGTAGGTCAGGGTTTGGGAGAGGACGGGCCTACCTGTGGTTACCCAAGTAAGAATTTTCTAGGTCTGGGTTTGGGAGAGGACGGGCCTACCTGTGGTTACCCAAGTAAGACTTTTCTAGGTCAGGGTTTGGGAGAGAACGGGTCTACCTGTGGTTACCCAAGTAAGACTTTTCTAGGTCAGGGTTTGGGAGAGAACGGGCCTACCTGTGGTTACCCAAGTAAGACTTTTCTAGGATATATAAGCTTTGGGAGAGAACGCGCTAGTGTGGTTACCCAAGTAAGACTTTTCTAGGATATATAAGCTTTGGGAGAGAACCGGTAGTGTTTTTTCCCAAGTAAAAATTTTCTAGGTCAGGGTTTGGGAGAGAACGGGCCTACCTGTGGTTACCCAAGTAAGACTTTTCTAGGCTAAGCTTTGGGAGAGAACGCGCTAGTGTGGTTTCCCAGTAAGAATTTTCTAGGTCAGGGTTTGGGAGAGAACGAGCCTACCTGTGGTTACCCAAGTAAGAATTTTCTAGGCTAAGCTTTGGGAGAGAACGCGCTAGTGTGGTTTCCCAGTAAGAATTTTCAGTCAGGGTTCGGAAGAGAATGGGCCTACCTGTGGTTCCCCTAGCAAGTATGTATAATGGTTACAGGGAAATGGGAGGGAAGCAGCTTCCAATGTTGAAATGTAACCAAATGCTGCTTATGAATGTCGCCTGCATCTTTGTTATGTTTTACAGCTTGGGTTTTTGAATTATGAAAATATTCTGCCCGTTAACTGTTTAAATGCGTTTATAATATCCTTTGAGAAATAGTTTATCAGACACGGAATATTTGTTATCATTACAATGTCATCATTATACTTCTCCAGATAGCAACATCGCATTACAGTGGATATAATGAGAGCTATTAAGAATCACAAACAGTTCACCAGATTTGTTTTGAGTATTAAACATTAATATCATGTGCATAGATAATCTCTTTAACGCCTCTTCGCACGTATCGATATTTAACTGCTGAAGCGTTGTTGTTTTCAATTTAAACTCCCAGTATCATTGTCTCCTTAAGGTAAGTTTGTCGTGTTTGTGTCACATTGTGTATTTTCTTTATAATCATCTACCAAATTGAGTTCATCGGACTTCAGGTATGTTCAATAGACTTCTGTACTGTCCACACCAGATTCGTTTAAAGTTTCTTCGTGTAACTGAAAGGACACAGTTAAGAAATAAATATATACGCTATGCCGTACTTTCGTCGACATATAAACCAGGCTAAATTAACATACTAAAATGATATCGATGGAACCATCATTCGAAGTAGTGGCTAAGTGATTAGATATTATGTCATTTTAGTTAGTAAGTTAATAGTAATACTGAAGCTCTGTACAAAAAGTGTCTGTATTTTATGAGGAAATTAAGATCTTTTGATGTTGATATGAAATTATTGAAAGTTTTTTACCCATGCTTTGTCCAGAGCGTCTGGTATTTTGGCATACAATCTTGGTATAGCTCTCTAAGTCTTCAAAATAGAAACAAACTAATCAAAATTGTGAACATTAGTTCAAAAATTGTCGGTACCATTTTAGACCATCCAATGTCAATAGATGGTGAGAAAATTTTATTACATGGTCGGAAATCATTTCGGATACATTTTATACTCAGAATATTCACTTTTGCCATCTGGAAAACGTTTTAATATGCCTTATCATAAGTCAAACCAAACCAGGAAATCTTTTGTACCTTGTAGTATTTCAATTCTGAACAAAAAATTTGGGGAATGTTAATGAAATATGTACATTTAAATAGTTGAAACTGTAAGTGTTGTATTGTAAATATATGTAATGTAATAATGTATTATCATGTCATGCTCTGTTGGATGTACAAAGAATTCCCTTTTGGGTAATAAATAGAGAATCTCACCCAAGTGTCTTCTGATATCAAATATATCAACACGAGTTGATATAAGTTACAAATATCCGAGGCTTGCCGAGGATATTTTAACTTAACCAACGAGTGTTGATATATTTGATATCAGAAGACACAAGGGTGAGATTTTATTTATCATTCAAAATCATTCTTCAACAATTATAAGCCAAAGACTGACATATCTGAAACACACAACTACCATTTAGCTTCTTCAGCAGTGATCTCAGTGAGGTCATAGCATTGTGACGTCATAAGCATTATGACATCATAGTATTGTACGTCATCACCATTGTGACGTCATTGCATTGTCAGCAGTGGTCTTAGTGATGCAAAAGCTCTTTGATGTCATTAACTGATTATGACGATTTGATTGTAGCGATATCTACAATGTAGATATCGCTTGTAGATATCGTTTGATCTCACACAAGCGATATCTACTGTGGGAGCCAGTTTTGGATGATAAATTGTTATCTTATCTTATCATTATATGATATATTCCAATGGTTAACACAAGTCTTACATAGAGATTATTACCCGAGGAAGTGTGTCATATGACTTTTACGAAACGAGTGTGAATTTTTGTATTGCCCGAGCGAAAGCGAGTCAGTCATATGGCACACTTTCGAGTGTAATAATTTCTTTATTACCCATTCTGTTCCGGTTCATTCACGGAAAAATATTCAGGAAGCGGCCCACTTCTCTTGCGACCACACACTACAGTGACGTCACGAACAATCGTTTTATGACGTAACGAACGACACAATACGGGAAGTCGCGTTGAAACAATGGTTGCTAGGCACATGCTAGGCACATGTGCTCGTATCAATAATATTAACTCGGTTATTTTAAACCATATGGGTAATAAACAAGTTTTACGTCACTTGATTCTAGATAGCATTTTACGAAGAATCATATAAAATCCTACATAACGTATGTCTCGTGGCAATTGGAGGATTTTTTTCAAGCAGTCATCCTTAGTATCCACTCCTATGACAGTAGGCCTGTTGATGTTAAATTGTATTACACAGAGACTAGTTTAGTATCCTACATAGCGTATGTCTCGTGGCAATTGGAGGATTTTTTTCAAGCAGTCATCCTTAGTATCCGCTCCTATGACAGCAGGCCTGTTGATGTTAAATTGTATTACACAAGACTCGTTTAGTATCCTACATCTCGTGGCAGATGGAAGAATTCCTACAAGCAATCATCCTTGGTATCCACTCCTATGTCAGTAGGCCTGAGACATCCTTCTGTGAACAGATTGCCCACCTCACCTATGGTTGTGACAGGTACACATTAACCCCATACCGTCCACTGTGTAGCAGAGGTCAACTCCCCGTTGAGTTGCAGTACTTCCACCTGCAGGTGAGTTAACCACTTGACGTTACATAACGTAACATATGAATGTTAGTGTTTATCGTATATTGAGGTTTTCCTTACAGCTGAAGACCGAGGAGTAGTGTTCTCTCCAATTTATAACCGTCAAATCTCAAAATTCCCATTTGATAATTTTTGAACCCCAAATCCTGCGTTATAAAACGTCTTCGGGACTAACGTTATATTGAGGCAGACGCGGTATGACTATAATATAGAGCGTCTTGTTTAAAGAGCAAAGGGTTTCGAGATCGAATCCCGCCATCTACACTCTGAAAAAGTAACTTTGTTCACGTTTCCATAATAATTGTGACTAGAGATCAAAATGGGTTCGTTTGTCTGATAAATATGTAAAACCTCCTCCTTGGTCTTAATTTCGAATGTCAAACCTCGTACGGTGTTATTCTTATTACGAGAAATCAAGACACCTCCGGAACAATTGGCTCAATACCTAATTGATCTATATTTTTTAATAACTTATATTTCTTACCTCTGTGTGAATTTACACAGCATACTGTGCAATAGGTGTCTTAATGTCGACTTGTGTGTGAAAATCGTTCACACCTTTCCAATGTAATAGGCATGTACCCAAAATAGGCATGTACCCAAAATAGGCATAATATTACAAAGTAGGTCCCTTCTCAAAACAAAATTGACATGAATTATTTTTAGGCAACTTTCCGAGCATAGGCTTAAAGGCGCTGTAGCACGTTTTTTTTCAAATTTTATTTTTTCAAATTTCTCATTTATAATAATAGTTTATGCCATTTATATTTACTTTAGATGGTAAAACATCCTATTACACACACCAATTATCCGTAGTAGTAATAACGGTGTTGAGTATAACGCAAAAAAAGCATGGCGGCCATTTTATTGTGAACACAAATTATTATTTCGAATGACAAAAACGATCCCCATGGCTTTACTGAGTCGTGTTCACTGATTTTAAACTCGATTTTCCCAAGAGAAAAGGGAGGTTTACGATTTGTAAAAATATTTTTCAAATACATTTCATCGACTTATTTGAACGAAAAAACGTGCTACAGCGCCTTTAAGTCAAGTGATAAGTTTTAAGAGGGTTATTGTTCGTGAAAACCTAATTCGAGGGGACATTCCTGTTTGCACATTTATGTGATTATGAAATAGATAAAGTGAAGGCCCATAGCATAATTGTTTTAAAGAGAAGATCTTCAGTAATACCAGACAGTGAACTTTGAGCCCGGGAAGGCTCATCTTCACAACGTCACAGGCGCAACGAAAAGATCTTCTCCTTCCACCCTTGACCTCAACCCTCTCATTTTCAGTGCTTAGATTTTAACGTACTGCAGGCTAATCGGATAAGCCAATCAGAAGACAGATGAATTGCCTCTGTGACTGTGTCGATCGTCGCTTATTTTTTAATTGGTTCCGAATGTAAACGGCGATTTCATTGGCTGTATGTTAGCAGATTCGTTTCACCACTTCTGCCTAGGTTGAAGGCAAGGTAAAAAATGGAGAGATTGATACATTTTCACCTTGCCGTGGGAAGATGGGGAAGGCTTTAGTTCAACAAGACAGGGGTATCTTGTTTGTGTGCATTACGTTGACTGAGAAACATGTCGTACGTTTACTTATTGTACAAGTTTAAACTAATACAACAGATACATTGATGGGGATACGCTAAGTAAAAAAACAGTCATTAGACACATAAGCAATGTCCTGTTCAGCCGAAGCAAAGCTTTCCAAACTCGTGTCGATGAATGGCTTTACTTCTCATTGTTTTTATTTTTAATGAATTTCTGTATCCAACTGTTAAATATAAAGTCATCAGCATATTACACTCACTCATATATTGTGTTATGGTGATATGTGTAAACAGGATTGCCCCCTCAAATTGCGTTACAAAGACAAAAGTCTATCTTTATGGTAAATTTGGTGTCGCGATTTAGTATGGCTACTTCTCATGGTACCCACGAAGCTCAAAATCATATCAGTTCACGTTTCTCATGCAGACATAACAATGATTATCCATCTTCAAATTTATTTCTATGACGCATTGTGCCTAGTTGTTACATTATCAGTTCACACAATCAGTTCACATTATCAGTTAACATTACCAGTTCACATTATCAATTCACATTATCAATTCACATTATCAGTTCACATTATCAGTTCACATTATCAGTAAACATTACCAGTTCACATTATCAATTCACATTATCAGTAAACATTACCAGTGCACATTATCAATTCACATTATCAATTCACATTATCAGTTCACATTATCAATTCACATTATCAGTTCACATTATCAGTTCACATTATCTCATGATATTCAATCCTTCTCATTTGACACTGGCAGAATGTTGCAGACACGTCAATTTATTGTAGCTTTTAACAATTGTGTATTGAATCAGTTGTATATAAACTCAAATAAATACCAATAATGCCATTTACTCTTACTAGAAATCCCAATTCATAAAAAAAAAAACCGTAATCAATTACAAGATATGACACTCAATTTAAAACTTCATTATTTAGGCCTACTCTTTAATTTCAAAGAACATAAAATTAAACACATAAAGTATGTGCAATGCTATTACCCTAGTGTAAATAAAGGACCACTCATGACCTTACTCATCATCAGTAATTTACTGATAATAATAATTATTATTTATATGAAATATGATACAAGTTACAGAAGTATGGTTTTACAAAAAAAATACAACATGCGTTATTTTGTAAGAAACAAAATTAAAGTTTTCATTTCTCAAATTCTCAGCTCACATTCTCACATTGCATTTCTCAAAAAGCACATGTTCGAACTCAAAAGATAAGGTTTGACTCCCCAAGATTCTTTCCTTGGAATTACCTCCCTTTGGATACATATTGACTGAAAAGCACATAGATATCAACAGTGTTGTTGAAAGCTCACTACAGTGAATACAGGTTCATGAATGTTTAAATAAATAAGTCGTTCCTCTGTTACTTATCCACTATAACACTAAATCAGTGTGTAAATCTTGCACTAATTCATATACATGTATATCGAATTATTGGTTTGTATCCATTCAGTTTAGACAATGTAATAGTTGTAATTTACCCCACATGTTAACCTGGTGACATGACTCTTTCATGGGTCTATCAGTTTGTTATAAAGTCCAATGACCTGAGGATCCAGAAAAGGTTCACACTTCCGCAAGGGAGATATCGGAGTTTATCACTTGAGGATTTGGTTAAGTGTAGGAGACTGCTTTGCAAGAGGATGTGTGTATATACACGCATCGTGATAATCTGTCGTGTCAGATGCGTTGAGAAGGTTGACAGTATGAATATAATAGATATATATGAATGAGAGTATTTATCTATTGTGTTCCAGAAGATCAATTCACATGGAAATTGTTCGAGCACGTGCAACCCTGGGTCAAAAATAGTGGCCAGCAGATTGACCAGTCCATTTTGTTTGGAGATTCGGAATATGTCAGGTATGTGTTCTTGCAGAAGTACAGTTGTCAAATAGTATAAACAAGAAGTCGTGTCTTTGACATATTCCGCCTTAATGATTCTCGTCAAAAGAAACGCATACAAGATAAGTTACCAGATTTTGTAAAAACTTAAGAACATGTCAGCAATTTGATTTTTCGAATAGAGAAGGGTGTTTTACTATTGGTGACATTATTTTTCAAATACATTTCATCGACTTATTTGAGCGAAAAAACGTGCTACTGCCCCTTTTAATACAATGATACGGTCAGTGAGTAACGATGTTCTTCTAATGAGTCCGATCTGTATCTTATGTTTCCAGTGTCGAAAATACATTCCCGGGAAATGCTTGAAAAAGTACACACTAAAGGTTTGTAAGTAACCCAGTTGGCTTTAGTTTCAGTGTGTGCTTTAGATGTTACTTTTATCATATCCATTTGTGTTTGCGTTTAGTTCGATATTTGAGCATCCAGCCCTTTGCGTGTATAAGTAGATGATGTACCAGTCATGGAGGTGTCATAGAATAAAATCAATATATAGTATTTACAATCAAATAAGCAACAATATAATCAATAAGTCGTGAGTTTGTTACAGTATGATTCAGTCGACCCTGTTTCGAGGAAAAAAAGTTGCAAAACGTTGTATCAAATGGGATACGGACGGTCTGACGACGTTCTGTATATGCGTATGTTCTGACGCTAGTTTGGTGCAGAGAAAGACTTGTCATATGCGGACCAATCACATCATAGGTTTAAGATGATCGCCCTTTGAATGCATTCGGAATCGTTCATTCGTGAGTTTAATATCTTTCGAACACAGACGAAAGAATGATGCTCGGGAGTTACTTGCCCCTAGTTTCCCCGCACCGAAGCCTTGTGATTGGTCAACCGAACATACGCCTACATTCAACCGCAAAAGAAACGTCACCATACAATATACAAGATAATTCAACCTATGAGTGATAAACACGACTGAAACAGATATACATCATGTCTTCAGAAGCCAACTAAACTAAATTTGAAATGTCAAAACGTTAACTGTTCATATTCTCTGAATAACGATATGAGTTCGTGTCCCGGTAGTTGCACTATTTTGCAACTTTTATTCCTCGGAAAACGGTAGATTTTAATCAGAATGGGTGCCAAACGGGACTTTAATCGCAAATTGGCAAGCCTACGTATTGAACAAGTAAGCCTACTAAATGAATAAGTAAACTTACTAAATGATTAAGTAAGCTTACTAAATGATTTAGTAAACCACAAGTGTAAATATATTATTTCTTCTTCACGAGATGAGATGTACATGGTATTCGACGAGACATGTCAAATGTTCTATTTATTAGATTTAACAAACCATGCATATAAGTGGTAAATCACGTTCATTTTATAAACGGAGCCTCCGAGATCGCCTTCCTTTCCACGGTCATCATATGACGTCATCCCATTGTTACGATGACGTCATATGATTGAAAGTGTTATTTCACTGAGTAGAATATATAGAATACTAAACGACGTCCCGTTTGATAACATGTTTATGATCCGAGTGGATGGTTTGGTATTTTAACGAGCGAAAGCGAGTTAAATACCGATGCCATTCACGAGTTTCATAAACATGTTATCAGTAGGGACCGAGTTTAGTATTTTATTTATTACTCAATGATGTAAATAGCGCTGAATTGCAAGAAAATCGTTTTTAGTGACGCTCACTTGCAAAGTGGTCACCTGCTATTGCAGTCGCGCGTCTAACATTGTGACGTCAACCCAAAACGACTATGACGTCATGGGTCGATTATGACGTTACGGCAGCACGCGGTGGTATCACACATGTGTGTAACCAACTCAATGTTATCTAATGAGTGATCTCACCACGGTTGAGTAATAAAACATGTTATTTCACTCAGTGAAAATACGGATTTTATTTAAACCTATAAATGCCGTATTTCACCACTGAAAATCGAATAAAATAATAATAATATACATTTCCAATGTTCTTTATATAAGATAAATAGTGGCGTTTGTCAAATTTCCGGAATTCATTGTTATTCAACACCCGCAATTTTTTTTTAAAACCGACGCCGTTAGCCGGAGGGTTTAAACGCTGAAATTTGACAAACGCAACTATTTATCGATATTGTATCAGACATTATGAAGCGAACTCTCTTTTTGCGTACCTATCTCTGAGTGAATAGGACTTTGCGACTGTTCCATTTTTGTAAAAGGTTAGGGCAGTCAAAACAAATGTGAATACTCGGCATAATATGTACATTAACAACAATATACATCTAACTCCGTACAGTGTCATTCAACAATGATCACTTACAATATTCAGTATCCTTTTACATGGCGATACATAATATATCTACGACATCAACAAACACGGTAAAAACCCTAGGAACAAACGATCTTAATTAAACTTGTCCAATACCATTGTGACGATGACGCTTACATTGTGACGTCAAAACGGTTGATCATTATGACGTCATACCATGGCAACGGCATTCGGAAAAACCGTGTCGCATGAAAGAAGGTGGTAAACATGGACAGATTTAGCCCGTTAATTAAACATATTTTAGTTACATGAAACTAATTCATATTGAGAGTTATTTGTGATATCTGCGGATAAACACAAGTAAGAAAATGACAATGACACTGATCAAATTAGAGTGAGGGACGGATATTAATTGAAACAGACAATTTGAATCTTGAGTCGGACCGAATCTAGAAAACATGATGTATCAGTTCGCGGTGAGTCGCCCTTGTCAATTTGCGGGTATTCATTGTCATTCAACGTAGGGAAATCAACCAATCAGAATCAAGGATACACCGAAGTCACGTTACAATTTTCGACTGAAAATTTAGTTTAAAACCTAGATTATATATATAATTCATATTTAGAGTTATGTGTGACCTATACGGGTATACACAAATTAGAAAATGACAATGCCACCTGTCAAGACATATTAAGAGAAACAGAAACATTTAATTTTGAGTCGGGGCTAATCTTGTGAATATGATGTATACACAAATAAAAAAAAGTTAAGCATCCCCTGATATTTGTGATGATATCTTTTCGAGAATATTTTAAATAATTAAACAAGGTTCATTTATGAGAAGAGTAGCGTTTGTGCGATACGTTCCAACCAGTGATGCGTGACAGTCGCGCCTATACGTTCAGAGCATGCACGTGCAACATGCTACGCTCGAGGATCACAAAAAGCAGTTTGGCCCAACTGCATTTGGTGGTATGTATCGTTGCTTTCCATAGCCATTCAAGCATATCTATTGAACATGACACGAAGACAAATGTCAATGGATCTCAGAAATCAAATTATTGGTATGCACTCTGCAGGAATGTCCTTAAAGGCGATAGGACGAAATCTGGGCTACCATTACATGCGCAGACAGGAAGTGCAATTGAATTGGTCTGGAAGACAGACTGTCACTACACCTCGAAAGGACCGGCACCTTCTTCGACATGTACGCCGAGAACCCTTCCTGACAAGTTCTCAGCTGAAACGTCTGTGGTTACAAAATCGAAACATCAGGGTAATTAAACGTCCCTTCCCTTGTTGAGAGACCATCATAAACGTGCACGTTTGGCATGGTGTTTGGACAGACAACACTGGAATCTGAGCACCTGGCGGAAAATCCATTGGTCTGACGAGAGTCGATTCTGGCTCCGTGTTACTG
Organism: Gibbula magus; assembly: GCA_936450465.1. Lineage (NCBI taxonomy): Eukaryota > Metazoa > Mollusca > Gastropoda > Trochida > Trochidae > Gibbula > Gibbula magus. The sequence goes on along the minus strand of OW388298.1, from coordinate 26,196,895 downwards.
ATAGGCGTGCCCCCAGGAACATTAGCCAACTGTTGCGTATGGAGGTGGCTCTGTTATGGAATGGGGATGTCTGTCTCATGACTGCAAGCTGGATTTTGTCACCATCAGGGGCAACTTAACGGGAGCTCAATCATACAATCCTCATTTCGATAACCATGCACTTGCTACACGACCACAGTACATGGACGACAACGCCCGGCCTCACCGATCACGTGCCGTTGTCGATTACATGCGAGCCAACGCAGTGACAACTTTACCCTGGCCAGCAGTAAGCCCAGATCTGAACCCTCTGGAGCATGTGTGGGATATTCTAGGGCGGCGACTCCAGGCTCGGAACCCTCGAGTACAGAATATGCATGAGTTGGAGGCAGCTCTGCACGCTGAGTGGATAAACAGATCCGACGTCTGACTGGGTCATGACGCGTAGGGTGCAGTGTGTGATCCTGGTACGTGGCGGTCCTACGAGATACTGATCATTCTTATTGAACATGTACACTAGGGTCTACAACGAACATTTAGAAGTGACAATACCAATGCGAATGTGTTTTGTTTCACTTGCAGCTCCATAATTGTGTGGACATTGTTTCATGGTTATAACAGTACCTGTGTAAACATGACGTCATCGCTATTAAATAACGATAACAGCTACATAATACATATTGTTGCGTTTCTGTCTTGCCAGATGGCTGTTCTATCTGAAAAATAAATAATCTCAGACAATTTAGGGTCATAGCAGAGCCTACTTGTTTCTGACATTCAGCTATATGAACATATCAGGGGGTGCTTAACTTTTTTATTTGTGTGTATAAGTTCGCGGTGATTGGCCCCAAGTAATTTGCGGATATTCATTGTCATTCAACATAGGCAAATCAACCAATCAGAATTGAGGATTCACTGAAATCATGTTACCATAAACACATTAAGTGGGAGATTTTCAAGAAACCGTGTATAAAATGCGCTGTAAACATTGGCGAACGTTTGCAAAGGGAGGTGTCCCTGTGACGCTGCAGGCACAATGTGGTACTGACTAACAGTGGTGACGAACAGGGGAACATTGGAAATACGCTGTCGGGCAAAAGAAACGCCTATTTGATTTTCCTTAAAATGAAAGATGAAATAATTTCTGAAATATAATCAATGGTGGTCTCCAAATTATGTTGAAAACAAATTAATATGAAAGTCAAATGAAATCGTTTGAAAACTGTGATTCGAGTCATTTGCATTCATGAAAAACCATGCACGCACAATGAAAACCGCTATTTCCGGTTGATTCACTTGCGCACCGTACCCACGTAAATTTGTAGCGTCATCGTCACTTTAATGCGAATGTGTGCATGTATATTTGCTCGTGGTTATATGAAAATCGGTTTGAAATGTTTTTCTGGCCAAGCACTGATCGAAAACTGAACAATTCATTTGTCTCATTCAACAATCGCCATTCTCTTATGGCATGACAACTTCTGAAATTAAAATATATTATGCAGAAATGGTGCAAATTCATAATGCTATAATATTGCTAAACTGTTCATTATAGTTTTTACGAAATCTGATAAAACATCTGATAGGCGTTTTTTTTTTTGGCCGACAGTGTACACAGTAGGACGAAAATAAGCTAAGGATTTAAAGAATTCGCCAATAACCTTTTCAACAAGTTACATAGTGACGGCTGGTGTACGATGAGAAGAGTTCCCGCCATTTTGCTATCAAAGTCCCGTTTGGCACCCATAAAATGATTGTTATAGGAATGCGCTTGTATGATAGTTGTGCGAATTATTCTATGCTTTGTGACAACAATCTCAGTATGCGCTATAAAAATGTCAGAAGAAATTAATTTGCCAATAAAGCGTTATCTCCCTTATATATGAAATCTAATGAATATTATGAAGTGATTGCTTCATATCTCAGCTGTTTTCTCTCAACTTTTCTTTTTAAATTTTAATAAAGTCTATAAGTGGCTATAACACGTATAATTTTAAAAACTAATCTTGATAAAAACATATATTGATCTTTTTTTTAAAAATAGTGTTCTTCTGAAAAAGAGAGAGAGAGAGAGAGAGAGAGAGAGAGAAGAGAGAGAGAGAGAGAGAGAGAGAGAGAGAGAGAGAGAGAGAGAGAGAGAAGAGAGAGAGAGAGAGAGAGAGAGAGAGAGAGAGAGAGAGAGAGAGAGAGAGAGAGAGAGAGAGAGAGAGAGAGAGAGAGACCCGTAGAAGACCGTCACATCCGGATTTTTCACCTGAGAAACCGCTTCTTCACCGCGACGGAAACGGCAGTGACGTCATCGCGACATCGGATCAGTAGACACACAATGTACTGCAGATTTTGTCAGCATGGTAATCGAGCAAGTCGACCCTATCGTGGTGTGCCGTTGATGCGCCAACTTCAATTTAACAGATTGATATGGGCCCGACGAGTTCAACGTTGACAAGTGCGAATTTGGAGCCGGAGTTCTCGGATGAGAGTAGGTTGGCCTTGTTCAGGTGTGATGGTCGGCAGCGAGTCTACAGAAGGCTGTGTCAAGCAAGATGTGCCATTTTGACGCGGTGGCGTGATGATCTTGGCAGGTATCTGGTGTGATCAAACAACGAAGATGGCTGTTACTCATGGCAACCTTAATGCACAGAGGTATCGTGATGAGATCTTGCGCCCAGTCGTGCAGCCATTCATTCAACAACAACCACGTGGGATTATCTTTCAGCAGGACAATGCTCGACCGCATACGGCTAGGCTAACACGAACTTTCTGAACGCCGCCAACATTCAGGTCTTGCCCTGGCTGACATGTTCACCGGACATGAACGCCATTGAAAACTTGTGGGACCATCTTGACCGGAAGTCAGGAGACAACCAGCACTACCGGAAAACTTTCAAGCTCAGAACAGTATCTAAATGATGAATGACAGCGACTGACTCCCAACGTCATCCGGCCTTTGACGTCATCGATGCCGCGGCGGGCTCTGGCATGCTTTGACGCCCAAGGTGGACAAACTCAGTATTGAACACGTGGTCAAGGACTTTTCCATTACTTACGATCTCATTTTCAGCATATACAGCTTGACAGTAATATTAAGAATTATCATGTTTTGACTCAATATGTATTTCTACCTCTGTGGGCATTCAGTTTCTGTTTTATTGAAAGGAATGTGTTCATACATTTAATATGTTAAAACGCCACTCTACTGATATACATGTATAACACAATTAAGTATCTATCTTCACCTGTTTATCTTTCATGCTTTTTCAAACCGTTTGTATACTTTCTTTTGAGCATGGATGTAGTACATATCGGCTATCGGGATACGAACTTTGCGAGGAAACCTCCGAACAATATGGGCTCGTATCCCGATAAATGTACTCTGTATTTTGCATTTTTCCCCTTGAAAAACTGTCTGTTTTAATCAGCCTGGTGACAATGCTATATGTATGTACCGATTAAATTCAGGACACATGTTTCAACAATTTCTTCTGGAATTTCTAAGAATCTTGACACTTCCTTTGCACTGAAGTCTGTCATCCTTCTTTATGCTCTGTTTTCAGAATCGAACCCGGTTTTACGACCGAGAGGTGAAATATTACATGCTAAAGGTTTGTATGTTAGTCCACCTGGATTTAGTTTAAATATATATAAATTTTTATTTTTTTATTGTAGAAAGTCGCGTTTTCGTGGCTTTTCTCACTGTCGATATTTTACATATATTAAACTTTGCAATATGCAGTATTGTTGAAATATGTAGAAGTGGGATTCGGGGAGTCAGTGAGTTGTTTATCGCCACGACAGCAATACTGTAGTCATAAACTGCGGAACAGGGTACTACTAATATATTTTTTGTAATGTCTGATCCCGGAATCGAACATGCAACCCTTCGACTGTTACGCAGCGCCCTAACCTATTAGGCTATAATGAATTCCTAGTTCGAATATGATTTGAAAATACATTCCTTTTGCAAAAGATTGAACAGGGCGAATGCCAAAAGACTTTGAATCAAGGTTAACCTGAGCTATACCAAATGCCGCGGTATATTGAAGGGGGTTATAGTGAGGTACGGTCGTTGAATCAAGGTTAACCTGGGCTATATCAAGTGCCGCGTTATATTGAAGGGGGTTATAGTGAGGTACAGCTGTTGAATCAAGGTTAACCTGGGCTATAACAAGTGCCGCGGTATATTGAAGGGGGTTATAGTGAGGTACGGTCGTTGAATCAAGGTTAACCTGAACTATAACAAGTACCGCGGTATATTGAAATGGGTTATAGTGAGGTACAGCTGTTGAATCAAGGTTAACCTGAGCTATAAAAGAGTCGCGGTTTATTGAAATGGGTTATAGTGAGGTACAGTCGTTGAATCAAGGTTAACCTGAGCTAAACCAAGTGCCGCGGTATATTGAAGGTTGTCATCTGTACAGTCGTATGCATCCGGTTGTTTTTTAGTTCAACGAACGTAAAAAGATAATCGAAATATTCTTACATCTGTAGTGGTGGTAGTAGTAGTAGTAGTAGTACTAGAAGTAGTAGCAGTAGCAGTAGTATTAGTAGTATCAATAGTACTAATATTAGTAGTTGTAATATCGGTAGTAGAAGTAATAGTAGTAGCAACAGTAGCAGTAACTAGTAGTTGTAGTAGCAGCAGCAGCAGTAGTAGTAGTAGTAGTAGTAGTAGTAGTGTACTTATACAGTAGTAGTAGTAGTAGTAGTAGTAGTAGTAGTAGTAGTAGTAGTAGTAGTAGTGTACTTATACAGCGCCTGGGGTATTAACATATAAAGTTAAATGACCTTGTTTTATTTTTAAAGGTGGCAATTTAAACAACTGGCTCCTATTTTTATTTTTAAGGTTATAAAGCCGTATTCTGGAAGAAGCGTTTGTATTTGTACAAAGTTGGCACCAAGAAGTCGTGGGACGATGCCATGAAACGCTGCAAAAGTGACGGAGGATTGCTTGCCCAGCTGAAAGAGAATTTCAAATTTTATTTGCTTTCTCGTAAAGTTAAATTCTTGCCATTTATTCCCAACGGTATGCGCATTTCAACGACACCTATTTTCAGTACTTAAAGGCACAAGCGCACGCTTTTCGCATTCAAATAAGCTATTTTAGGTCATACGAGGGCATATCAACTCACAATAGCTTCCTTTCGGTGCAATCAAATACTTATTATTTCTTTACAATTGACCTGAAGTAAATAATTAAAGAGTTGAGATGGCCGAAGTCACTCAGGGATAGCACAAACAGTAAAAGTCGCTGATGTGCAAAATATGAAATATAGAGTGTAGACAAAAGGCTTAACTAGGATTTCATCCAGCTCTTGCATATGTTTTATTCTCAGACTGACAACAAAGATCGGATAGTCTTCATTAAGAAGTATATGTAACTTCACCGGTTTGTAATACGCAGTGTAAGCATTGTTGTTACATTAAAGAGCCATCACGGATGTTAGTGTTTCAAATTTTTGGAAAATATACTTATAACGTCATTCGCCAGAGAAATCTTTTATCTACAACATGGCATATGTTAAATAATGTTCATATCACGACAATGTATTGCAATTTGATTTCAAAGAGAAGTATCACTTCGACTAGCGCGCGCTACGGGTATCTGACGTATATAAACAGAGTCCCCTTTTTTGCGTATACGTACTACACAAACAGCAAGCGCTTCCGAAGCGTGAAGGCTCGTCTCTAGCGCAAGTCGCCATAACAACCCATGTGCTGCACGTGTCTCTCTTGCAAAGTACCCTTGTCACACATTACTGAATGTGACGATTGCTTTACAAACTATGTTTCTAAATGTGCTGAGAATATACAAATTATTTCCTGTTTAATGTTCTTTTTATTGAGATAAGACCAGCAAATTATGACAATTTTTTACTCTCATTAATTATAAAATTCAAGAAAAAAAACCTTGTTGGGTAAAACAATTATTCCAATATCTGTAGCAAATACATGATTAAATGAAATTGTAAATAAATAACCGTCAAAAAATTATATATTTCGATTTCTTTCATTGCTCATATTTTTGTTACTCTTTCGTGTCTTTTTTTACTGTGTGTGAGCTAGACCATAATGCTTTGCGCTTGAAAATAAAAGACTGGACCTATATTTAGACTTGAAAACACCTTTACTAATTAATTCAATTTCTCGGCTTATTTTAAGTTGGAAAAATTAGGGAAAAATTAAGTGTATTTATTTCACGGAGATAGATTTTTGGAAAAAAATTGATATTTTCATCAACATCCGTGATGGCTCTTTAATGATAGCGACTGCCGTTTTTGGTCTTTGGGTTGTGTATTTATATATATTTTAATATTGCTGATATTGTAGTTCATGCGGATTTGATGCAACATTGCATTAATTTCTTCGGGTCCTTTAAACCTGAATATGTACATATTTTGCAGATAACTAACATAATACATTACCTGAGGTTAGGGTGTTTGTAATATCGTGAGATGTGCATTATCCGTGCATTATTTATATTTAAAAACAACTGGCGTGCTATAGTGCCTTTAAGCGCTGTTACATCGTTAGAGACCAAGTGCAGCCACTCAGCTGTACTGTATGAAATTGTAGCTCACCAGGCGTATATGGTCAGATGGGCTAACGGCATTGGCTGTCGTCTGCTGTTCGCTGTCGCTATATTTAAAAACAACTGGCGTGCTACAGTGCCTTTAAGCGCTGTTACATCGTTAGAGACCAAGTGCAGCCACTCAGCTGTACTGTATGAAATTGTAGCTCACCAGGCGTATATGGTCAGATGGGCCAACGGCATTGGCTGTCGTCTGCTGTTCGCTGTCCAGTCCTGTCCCCCCCCCCCCCCCCCCCCCCCCCCCCCCCCCCCACACACACACACAAAAACATGAGAAAATTTTATGAGAGCATTTTGGAGTCCTGAAAGAGTCAGCCCCTGCGTTACGTCTCTGAAACTGAATTTTTCCGGGGATGTTCCTATTCTAGGGGATCAATATTTGGACACGGGACAGTTATTTTTTTTTATTAATCTTCAACAGCTAACAATACAAAGCCTGGTGAGCTACAGAGCCGATTACTATTTTACAGTTTGAAATCTCATATTGGTACCAAAGCATATATATCTGGGATGAACAACTGTATCCTGCTGTATAACTGCCAAAAGTAGTTTTTATTTAAATACCTATCTGTAGACTAGACCTACACAGCCTGCCTCCTCTTAGGCATGCTTAATTCAACCTTTAACACAGACGAAACTTCAAAGAAGTAGAGCTGAGGTGAGGTGAGTTGGGGTTTAACGCCACTTTCAAGAGTATTTCACTTACATCGCAGCTGCTACATTATGGCAGGGAGAAAGCCCGCAATGCCATGTGGCTATGCATTGCGGTGAAAAATTGCGAGCAACGGCTGGTACTAGCGAACCATGGGTGTTACTACTCTGAAATTCAGTTTAGCATTGCATCAAAACCTTACTGACTGGAGAACAGTTCTCTACTGCAGACAAAGTTGCCGTGTCCCTGGCGGGAACACCGGACCTCTTGATCCGAAGCCGAACGCCGAAGCTAACCACTGCGCTATCCCACCCCTCAAAGAAGTAGAGTAGGGATGCGTAGAATCTCTACCGAAGGGCTGTCAATCGTTGGTCTCATGACGTCACTCCCATGAGCCTTCACTCTCCTCTCAGTTGCAGGGCAATGAAGGCACACATGTTTTCTCTCTCGACTTTGGGTATCTGTTAGCGTTGTTCTTCGGTACGTCCTAATCTCTTTTCATCGGTTAACAATTTGCCCTAGGCAGACTGTTTATTGTTGGTGTTGCGTTGAGTGACCTGGTGCTCTACAAGCTTTCTGAACCTGCAACTCGGGTCGCTTGATTCTCTCGCCTCTTCGCGTCCACTGGGTGGTTGGTGCAGCCTTTGTTCTTACCCTCCGACAGTCCTTCATCATCTAGTGTTAGATGGGTCTTCCGATAGTCCGGCGTCTGCTTCGGTTGACCTTCACCTTGGACACTAGTGTTTCATCTTCGGACCCTCCGCATTCAGACTCTCTGATAGTTAGGTTTTCCGATATTCGGTCCCTCCGGTAGTCTGACCCTATGGTAGTCGGACCCTCGGTTGAGGGGGCTTTCATACCCAACCCGTCTTGATAGTCGTACCCTCATGTAGTCTGACACGCCGTTAGTCGGACCCTCCGGTGTTAGGGTTTCTGATATTTGGCCCCCCCGGTGAGGGGCCTTCGTTTTTCTACTCTTTGCATAGTCGTACACTACGGTATTCGGACCCGCACTTTGTAGGAAATGCAAGGACTTGTTCAAGGATGACATTCGTTGCAACGAGTGTGCCTCTCTCTCCTTCGAACTTCCGGGCCTATGTATCGGCAATTCGTAAATCCGTTAGCGATAGGTCTTATGTGTTGAGGCGACTTGGGACACAGTTGGGTGATTTCTCCCTTTTGACATCCGGGTGGTTGTACTCAAAAAGAGAACGAATAAGTTTTGACCAGGAGTCCTTGGAGGCTTCAGAACCTGGTACTCGTTCTCGGGCTCATCGCTCTCGTTCTCCCCTACCCCCGTCGTCACGGGAGGATGAGAGGTGAATGTCTCCACTGAGATTTAAAACCATCGAACCGACCAATCCAAAGCGCAACAAGAAGAAGAAGAAAGCTAAGTTTGAAAACTTCTAAACGTAGCTTCTTCCATAAAGGAATCCGGCCATCCTTTCTCAAATGGTAGCCAAGATCGGGACCACTCGGGTCCTTCAACTTCTTCTGGTCGCCAGGTTTGTTCCCCTCCGGCATCTCTGTCTTCAGGAACCCGTTCCGATTCAGCCTCGGAGAGATCTGCTCCTCAGCAGGCCAAGCGGAAGGTTACACGAGAACCCTCAGGTGTTCTGCCTCCATGCTTGGCTTGTATTAAAAGAGGGTTAAGGAGTAGTGGTTACTCAAGGTGTGTCGCCAACGCCATAGCTACCTCTCATAGGAAGACCACTAGGAAACTCTATGATTTCCAGTAGCAGGCCTTCGCCTCTTTCTGTGCTCAGCGTAGGTTCGTCACGGCTGAGGCCTCCGTTCCTCAGGTGGCGGAGTGCTGTGTACCTTCGCAATACCAGGCAGCTTAAGGCGTCATCAATTAATACCTACATGTCAGCTATCCTCTCTGTGCTCAGGAAGAGATTGCCATGCATGGTTGGATGTGTCTGTGCTTTGGCGTTCTTTGGAGGTTTTCGCCAACTAATACCTACGAGATGTGTCCACGGCAGATCTCAAAGGCATTTGGTCCCCCCTTCCAGACCCAGAAGGGGACAGTCCTCTTAGGAGGATAGTCTTGTGTTCATTCGATGCTCCTTGAAATAAACTTTGGATCGCATCGTTTGTTTTTGTATGTTCTTTTTAGACTTCAGTTTGGCTTCCCCCTCCCCATATGGTTCGGGGGGTGTGTTAATCAGAAGTTGAGTGGCTGGGTTGTCTCTTCAATCCGCTTAAAGGTAGAGATAGTGTCTCCCGGGCTGTACCTTGTCCTCACGACAGTGTGGAGGACTGGTAGGTTAACTTACACTTGTCGCTCGCCTCGTCTCTCACATGTATATACTGACCCGCCTCCGTTCAGTGTAATCAACAGATAGGTATTTAAATAATAGTACGGTTTTGTTTAAACGTAATTATTATACTTAGCTGTTGACTAGACCTACGCTCCCTGTTCGGAGAGTGAAGGCTCATGGGAGTGACGTCATGAGACCACCGAGTGACCGCCCTTGGGTAGGGATTTTACGCATCCCTACTTTACTCCTTTGAAGTTTCGTCTATGTTAAAGATTGAATTAAGCATGCCTAAGAGGAGGCAGGCATAATAGGTCTAGTCAACAGGTAAGTATAAATAATTACGTTTAACCAAAATGTACTATTAGGAGAAATTATGAATATAGATATGAAATTATTAATTGTAATTAGTTGACATTCTTAGAAATATTCATGATAAATCATCCAATTTCCCTAAGCTATTTTGTCCAGTATATATTATCCCATGTATGATTTGAGGTGTCTGGTTCTCTCCCAGTGGGGGGACCTTTACGGGAGGGATAATACTGAAGAACTCCAAAATAATAACTCTTTCGTTAAGAAATGTTACAGGAAAGTTTATTTTGTCTACAGGGAGCCCCTGGATCGGCTTGCATTTCAACCTAACATCTGGACAGTTCGAATGGGCGGATGGTACTGCAATGAAGGATAAAACTAAATGGCTTAAGGGTAAAATAACCCATAAGAAAAGCTGGATGGGCGGAGGACGGTGTGTTGGGGCAAGGAAATCGAAGGGCCGCGTGTTTCTTGCTAGTTTTGCATGCGATGGAAAATACAGTTACATTTGTGAAGTGGAGGGAGGTCAACAAGACTAAAACAGTTTGACGTACACGCCCCCTGGGTATATCCGGCGAATGAAACGAATTGTGTCTGTTAAAGTGACATCCATTGTGTTTCATAATGATTCATTTGGCTTATACGTATTAAAATACTCTAGTGACGTCACACCAATCTACTGCCTATACCAGTATACTCAATAATTCCTATGTGGTTGTATTATCCTGGAGATTATCACATAATCCCCTGGAATGTAACGTTATTTCTTTTAATAATGCCCCTCTTCAAATACCTATATTAAACATCGAATTGTTAAGTTTAAAGGCCCGTTCACACTTAGCGATGAGTAGTTACAACTTGTAGTTTCAACCTGTAGTATGTACAGTACACACAGTGTATGTATGACATATGAAAGTCGATACGACTTGGATGTTCTCACAGTGCAACTTAAGTTGATTACTACAAGTCGTTACTACACATCGTACCGTGAGAACGGGACTTAAGATGAAAGTTATTTTGTTATGTCCAACTCTATTCAAAAATAAATATCAATTCAAACATCAATCTGCAAATAATTTTTCAAATAACCCGTCTCGAACCCGAAAATTCCCTACTCCTGCTCGCCACGCGCAGCGATGATACCACTATATTCCACATCCCAGATAACACACAACTGGTGGACCACTGGTGGGGCCACTAGTACCTGCTGCAGTGGCCCACTGGTAGTTTGTCCAGCTGATAGAAGGTGGGCCATCGGTAGCAGCCACTATTGGCTATCTGCCACCAGCGGCCCAACTCCTACCACACTGGTGGGCCACTTGCTACCCACCAGTGGCAAGCCACTAGCTATCATACCGGTGGGCCACTTGCTACCCCCAGTGGCAAGCCACCAGCTATCTGCCACCAGTTGCCCACTAGCTATCACACTGGTGGGCCACTTGCTACCGACCAGTGGCAAGCCACTAGATACCTGCCACTAGTGGCCCAATAGGGGGTGTGTTAAACTTATCTGGGATAGACTCGGCTGGTTGAGGATGGTCCTTATGTGATTCTTATATCTACGGCCTTAAACCAAATGGGAATATTTTACTGACGACTCCTTTTGTTTTTCGGGCTATCAATTGGAATAAAATTTAACCATGGGGTCGGCTTGTAAGCTTGATAAAACATGTCAAAGGGTGTTTATGAGATTTAAAACCCGCAACCCGAGGGATAAACACGAGGGGCCTTTCACGTAACTTTTTTGAGAGAAAATTCCCTAACAGTTGTTCTCGCCTAAACTGGGTCCTGTATTGTCGAAAATGGGCGACTAGAAAGCACATGAAATTGACGATCCAGCTCCTTAAACTACAAACAAGTAAAAGGATGTAACTTGGTCAACAACCAATGTCTGTTTGAAATAAAATTTCAGAATGTTGTCATCATAGTATCCTTCAATTATATCATATACAAAGTCAAAATACAAAAACATATAATCCAACACGTATTTACAAAGATATGAATTATTTACATACTCTAGTTGATAACTCACCATAACCAATTGAGTTCCTCTCAATTAATCCCTGGACCAGATATAACACTGAAAGTAAAGAGAGTTACCTCCCCTAGCCTCTCTCCCGTGGTCCCGCGGTCCCGTGCGCGAGCTGTTGTTGCTTGTCTCTGAGGACTGACGCTACCCGACTGCCTTTCTTCTACGGTTTTTCGAGACGACGCCTTCAGGGGTGATACGCTCTTGTCACCTTCGCGGACAGCAGCGTTTCGAGACGACGCCTTCTGATTGGTGTTAGGCCTTCGTCACTAACGTCTCATAACGACGCCGTTTTGAAACGGCACCATCTCGAGACGACGCTGTCTATTTGGTGTTAGGCTCTCGTCCCTGGGCAGACAGGTGCATTGTAGGCATTGTAGGCATTCGAGCCTAAGGCTACTCCACTTAGCCATTTTGTCGTTTGTACTTAGGTGAGGTTGTCGTTCCGACTTCTATACCAGTGCTTCTGACGTCGTCTGATTGCGTGCGGACAGGCTGTCGTCTGGCCTTTTGCGTTGTTACGTCGTTTTACATACACTCTCGTTTCGGTTAGTGAACTTGACATCGGTCTTGTCTGATATGGCTTCACACTACTCTGGGTTCTGCGGTCATCTCTCTATGACTCCCATGCCTATTGTCGCCTCTGCCGCATATGGTGTGTGCGGAGGATAACCGCTGCGCGGAGCGAGTCATAGCGATAGTCATAGCAACGGAGTTTGACTCCCACCACACGACGTCGGGGCAGGACTCGCCTTACGTGGCGGAGGATAGGGAAGTGACACCAGTCCGCGAACGCTCGCCGTTCGTTCTCCATCGGGGCTCCATCGTTCTCCATCGGAGTCCAATTTACATTTAACGGTATCACACAAAGTTAACAAACTCTGAGGGCTGCTTATTGTTACCCCTTCATGCTGTCGCTCGATAGAGGAAGAAATGACGTCACTGGGTAAGCCACCTAGCGGGGAGTGTAGGTGGGGGACATAACTCTCTTTATTCTTCACTGTTATATCTGGTCGAGTGATTAATTGAGAGGAACTCAATTGGCTACAGTTAGTTATCAACGCTGAGTATAAATAATGACGTTTACTCAAAAACGTACTATTTTCAAAGCTTTAAAAATTAACATATTGCCGAAGTGAACCCATAAAATTAAAAAAAAATCCCCTGAATTTTTGTTTATATAAAATCGCTTGAAATATCCCGTTAGCTAAAAGTGACCCAGTTTCAAAGCCAAGTACTTGGTGTATCAGATCACGCATCATGGCTGACACTTGTACTACAATAATGCCACAACTGAGCGAGAACAAAATGCAAGTGCATAGTTTTCTTTCAAAGAGTGTGTGAAAGTGGGGCTGTATTTATTAACACCCAACTCTTATACTCAAATTTAATCAAAGCTATTATTCTTCTAAGTATACACCAACACTATAAAACCCACCCCCAAATATAAAAACGACATATCGTTGGTTTGATTCCGAAGATTTAATATTGAAATTAAATTTTGTCATTGATTTATTATGATTTTTTTTTATCTGCTTCATTTGTTTTCACAAGAAAATAAAAAATAAACACGGCTGTTTTTTTTTATAGAAAAAACCCATTAGACTTTCATACATTCACGTCGCGCGATCACTTACTATCCATATATGGTTAATCACGTGACTAACATTCCAAAAAGAATTATGGGTAGAGATGGATCAAGTCTAAGCGTGGAAACCTCGGCAAGCCTCGGATATTTGTAACTTTAATCAACTCGTGTTGATATATTTGATATCGGAAGACACTTGGGTGAGATTCTCTATATATGTACCTTCATTATACTCTGATCCTCAACACTAAGCTTGGTGGCAGAACGTACATTTGCCTAAATCATATGATTGATGCTTTCATAAAGGTTGATGTTCATTGTCCCAGACAGACAGACAATTGTATATTCAAGTTTCACTTCTGTACATCAAAATATTATACATGTTGGCATAAAACACAGATAAAAGTACAGAACCACTCAATATGAGTTATGAGAGACTAACATATAAACTTCTTAAAATTATACGCAGCTTTAATAAAGCATAAAATGAATAATAGTTTAACAAAATAATAGGTGTTTCCTTCTTTGTAGAATTAAAAAAGCAGGTTTTGGCAAAATAATAAAAGAGGTCAGCACTTTGACATAAAACAGTGTTTCAAAATCTGTTAAAATACAAGCATTAACAGCCTGGGGCGATGAACATTTCAAAAGGTTTTCTCTAATGTCAGTATAAGTATCACAGTGAAACAGCACATGGAACTCGTCTTCGACACAATCAGTACAATTAAAACATTTCCTTTGATTTACAGGTATTCATGTTCATACCGCCCAGTTTCAATTTTTATTAGGTCTACACCATATCTAAACTTAGCCTTTGCTGAACGGTAACATCTGGGCATGTTAGATGTAACATAGAATTCCCCCCCTTTTCAAATCCATGTATAAGATTTGGGTCCTGGGTCCTGGGTGTATGTAGAGGTTTTATGTATAGAATCTCATGTATGTATGTACAAATGCATGTACGTGTCGATGTATATATATATGCACACATGCACGTATGTATGTATGTATATAGAGGATACTAAATGACCTTCTATTTAATACCATTTTTATTAAACGAGTTAATGATTTTGTATAAAACGAGCGAAAGCGAGTTTGATACCAAATAATTCACGAGTTTAATAAAAATGGTATTCAATAGAAGGGAGTTTAGTATTCTGTTTATTACTTGCCAACATATAATCCAGCCAACATATAATCTAGCCGACATGGCTCTGAAACTATGATTCCTGCAAGTCCGATACCATTGTGACGACGTTACTCCAATTGTGACGTCATAACCGCAAACTATTGTGACGTCATACACGCGGCGGTATTACACTAGTTTAATATTGCCGTATAAATATTACACTGCAGTATCGTACACGGGCGAGTAATAAGTATGTTTATTACTCGCCCGTGTAAGATACTGCAGTGTAATATTTATACGGCAATATTAAACTAGTGTAATACCGCCGCACGTATGACGTCACAATAGTTCGAGGTTATGGGAGTAACGTCGTCACAGTGGTATCGAACTTGCGGGAATCATAGTTTCCGAGCCATGTCGGCTATTTCGCTGGATTATAGGTAGGCGCGTAATAGACAGAATACTAAACTTCCTTCTATTTAATACCATTTTTATTAAACTCGTGAAGGATTGGTATCAAAATCGTTTTCCTTCGTTTTATACAAAATCATTAAGGCGGG
Organism: Gibbula magus; assembly: GCA_936450465.1. Taxonomy (NCBI): domain Eukaryota; kingdom Metazoa; phylum Mollusca; class Gastropoda; order Trochida; family Trochidae; genus Gibbula; species Gibbula magus. Next base: position 26,181,793 of record OW388298.1, on the reverse strand, counting down.
GTTTACACAACGACCGTTTTTTGGATGCGATGCGTTAAAAATAATCGCACAAGAACGCAACACGTTAATTTCAATGAGTTGTCATACGCTCATCCTCGGTTACCCATGGTGTTATATATGCTCCGTTACTCTCCACTATCTCATGGGTGATATAGTGGAGAGTAACGGAGCATATATAAAACCATGGGTAACCGAGGATGTCATACACTACGTCCGTATTTTCATGCGTTGCGATGCGATGCGAAGAAAATAGAACCTGTTCTATTTTATTCGCATCGCATTCAAAATCGCATTGGAATTCCCTATATGACGTCATATTTTCATTATCTGAAACGGGTATTCCAACCACGTGTAGGCAAAGAAGTCATACACAATTAAGCCAACCGATATATGTACATCAATACATGTACATACAAACATATATTCAGACCTGTATACATACATACATACATACATACATACATACATACATACATACATACATACATACATACATACATACATACCATGAACTTAATAAATGTTGAAGTCAATTCTTAATTGAGATCTAAATTTATTAAGTTTATGGAGGTATAAACTTAAAAAACGCTGTGCAAACTGTGTAAATCCGCGTAGAGGATTTACGCCAAGTTTGCACAGCGTTTTTTCAGTTTATACCTCCATGAACTTAATGAATTTTGAAGTCAATCCTTCTAAATAAATATATTCGTACCTGATGTTTTGAAAAGGTTTCATTGCTACAAATATACAAATTTGCAACAATTAGAGCTGTACTATTTACGCGTATGAAGACACCAAATATTAGCCCCGCCTACAACGTTTTCATCAGCCAATGAAAATACACAACGCAACTAGCCATGAACCTGACGTCATAGGGGAGTTGCTAAATGTGATGTGACGTCACGAAATTAAGTTTATGCAGGTATGAACTGAATCTCTGTGACAGCGTTCAGCGAATCAGGTTCACGCAAAGCAATTACTATTTATTTATATAACAATGACGTGAAAGCGCTATTAATCTTAAAGGGGCAGTAGCACGTTTTTTTCAAATTTTATTTTTTCAGATTTCCTATTTATATTGATAGTTTATGTCATTTATATTAACTTTAGAAGGTAAAACATCTTATTACACAAACCAATTATCTGTAGTGGTAATAATTAACTGTGTTGCGTATATAGCAACAATTGCATGGCGGCCATTTTATTGTGAACACAATTTAATCATTTCGCATAACAAAAACGATTCCCGTGGCTTAATCAAACCATGAACAATCATTTTTAACTTGATTTTCCGAAGAGAGAATGGTCTTTTACTATTGGTGACATTATTTTTCAAATACATTTCATCGACTTACTTGAGCGAAAAAACTTGCTACTGCCCCTTTAATTTAAATGCAACAAGTAGGCGGAGCAACAAGTTACTATATAGTATTTGTTGTTGATAACAAGTTGGTGAAATGTTGAGTTCACGAATTTTAGCATACCATATATCCTTGAACAATCGCCTGCCTTGAATAATCGGCTCGTATAAGCCCTCTTTGAAATAAATAATCGTCTGCCTTGAATAATCGCCGGGTTAGATTTAGCAAATGTAAATGCTCGCCTCGGTCAAGTTCCCCTACGCTGGGCTACGCTCTGCTGTCTCCGTTGTTACGACGTAACACCACTGTGAGGAGTTTGAGCAGCGATGTGCGGAGTTTGGTATTGTTCAAGGGAGGTTACTCTAAATGTTATACCGTGATCAAGAAATAAACAGCGAGACGGATTTGATTAACTCCGTCCGTGTGACACTCTACTGTTGTATCACATGAAACAATGTCTTCGAGTAAGTATCCATTTTATGCTATTATCAAATGATGGTTAAAAACGAACTGACAGTGTGTGTTTTTAACTAAATATGCAATGTGTTCAGTGTTCCCTGTTCAGTGTCTACTAGCCCAGTTAGCTAGAAATTGGAAATAGCTATGCTCAAGGTCAAGGGCAGTAACTCTTCCTAGACTGTCCAAAATAGCTGAAAACCCCAGTCTTGAGGGTACTGTTGACTATACCATCTTTTCAAGCTTTTATCATGAAATTACGCGCTAAAACTGACGTGCATTATGATCCAGGGTAATAGGGCCACGTGTAACAGCTGTATTTTGTTTTTCAGCTCCTTTTCCCGAGTTGATACATATAAATATATTTTTCAATTTAATTTTTACTTTTGAAAACGAATTATTACGCCTCTAAATCTTAATGTATTTCAGACTTTAATCTTTTAGGATAATTATCCCAATATTTACAAAATTATTTAGGTGGGATACATGTAGCTATGCTCAAGCTTTTTTGAAAAAAAATATTAAAATTATTCTGAAATATGTTTTGTGTAGCTTAATGTATAGAAAAGAAAAAAATATTTTTAAAACTTTTTTTACTTCCAATATTTTGATGTGAAAAATGTTCAAAGTACATGACCGTCTGGTTTTCAGAAACCAGGAAATTAGCAAAAGGTGTCTGGGATCCATAAAAAATTTAATTTTGGCAATATCTACAAAATTACAAAACCAAAAATAGCATTCCAACATTTCTGATTCAAATTAATAACTTTTATGGTGAAATACCTTCATAATATTTTTAGAAAATTGGAAAACAGTTGGAAAATCATAGGCGGAAATGAGTATTGAACCCAAACACACTGTCATTTACCATTTCTGATAGGCATTATCATTAATATATGTTAAGATATGACAGAATAATAACCACACAGTTGTCAGTAAATAACCAGTTTTTTTTTTAAAAATATGTATTAAATATTTAAACATAACTAAGAACAAAGAAAAAACATTTGGTCAATAGCTCCATAACCTAAAATAGATAACATTTATCATTTTCATATAAAAATTCTTATTATATTTGTAAAAGCTAAAAATTTGGTAAATTATACTAAATGGGATAAAAAGGTTTTTAAAAGTATGTTTTAAAATGCATTTACACTTGATAATCATTTGTTATTACCTATTTAAACACTGAACTTAAGAGGTTCCAAACAATAATGAAATTAAATGAAAAAATGCTGTAAATTGGCATGATGCAAGCTGAATATGTATTATTCGAGATTCAAAAAGAAAAAGTGCTAGCACGGAGCTTGTTTTTCTGCAAAATGATGTTTTTTGTGGTAATGTCTCAAGAAGAGGCTAGCTCTTTTTAATTTTTGTTAAGGTCACTTTAAAATGATCATTCAGAGCTTTATTGTTGTTTTATTTGAGAAATGGAATGTTATTAGAATAGAAAAGTGATTTCTTCATTTGTATGTTGCTTTTTTTTCATTTGCCTTAAATAATAAGATGCAATGTCAACACTTGATTCTGCAGAAATAACTTCAAAAGTCCTGTTCAATAACAAAAATAAATGAAAAATAATTCAAACATGATAATACTTGTGGAAAACATACAGCTGAAGAATAATAGAAAATAAAAAATATATGACACGGATCTATTTTCTGAGTAATTTGATGCTGAAGTTGAATATTATCAAAAATATTAGCAAAGGGAGATAACTCTTCTTTGGAAATTTTTTATTTTTATTACATATTTCATTTATAAAAGGTTGTAGAACAGATAATTTTTTTACCATAAAACATAAACTATTTCACACAATCATAATACCATTACCTTTCTTTATAAGTATCCAAAGGAAATTTGATATTTAATGTTTCTCACAGCACACTGTTGATGAAAAATGGACCTAAGCTATTAAGTCCTGAGGGCGAGAATTTACAAAGGGAGGTAATCTGACCTCACTGAAGACCGCTAATGGATTTTACCAGTTTTACAAAAAAATCTTTAAAATGCATGTATCCCACCTAAATAATTTTGTAAATATTGGGATAATTATCCTAAAAGATTAAAGTCTGAAATACATTAAGATTTAGAGGCGTAATAATTCGTTTTCAAAAGTAAAAATTAAATTGAAAAATATATTTATATGTATCAACTCGGGAAAAGGAGCTGAAAAACAAAATACAGCTGTTACACGTGGCCCTATTACCCTGGATCATAATGCACGTCAGTTTTAGCGCGTAATTTCATGATAAAAGCTTGAAAAGATGGTATAGTCAACAGTACCCTCAAGACTGGGGTTTTCAGCTATTTTGGACAGTCTAGGAAGAGTTACTGCCCTTGACCTTGAGCATAGCTAATACATGCATTTTAAAGATTTTTTTGTAAAACTGGTAAAATCCATTAGCGGTCTTCAGTGAGGTCAGATTACCTCCCTTTGTAAATTCTCGCCCTCAGGACTTAATAGCTTAGGTCCATTTTTCATCAACAGTGTGCTGTGAGAAACATTAAATATCAAATTTCCTTTGGATACTTATAAAGAAAGGTAATGGTATTATGATTGTGTGAAATAGTTTATGTTTTATGGTAAAAAAATTATCTGTTCTACAACCTTTTATAAATGAAATATGTAATAAAAATAAAAAATTTCCAAAGAAGAGTTATCTCCCTTTGCTAATATTTTTGATAATATTCAACTTCAGCATCAAATTACTCAGAAAATAGATCCGTGTCATATATTTTTTATTTTCTATTATTCTTCAGCTGTATGTTTTCCACAAGTATTATCATGTTTGAATTATTTTTCATTTATTTTTGTTATTGAACAGGACTTTTGAAGTTATTTCTGCAGAATCAAGTGTTGACATTGCATCTTATTATTTAAGGCAAATGAAAAAAAAGCAACATACAAATGAAGAAATCACTTTTCTATTCTAATAACATTCCATTTCTCAAATAAAACAACAATAAAGCTCTGAATGATCATTTTAAAGTGACCTTAACAAAAATTAAAAAGAGCTAGCCTCTTCTTGAGACATTACCACAAAAAACATCATTTTGCAGAAAAACAAGCTCCGTGCTAGCACTTTTTCTTTTTGAATCTCGAATAATACATATTCAGCTTGCATCATGCCAATTTACAGCATTTTTTCATTTAATTTCATTATTGTTTGGAACCTCTTAAGTTCAGTGTTTAAATAGGTAATAACAAATGATTATCAAGTGTAAATGCATTTTAAAACATACTTTTAAAAACCTTTTTATCCCATTTAGTATAATTTACCAAATTTTTAGCTTTTACAAATATAATAAGAATTTTTATATGAAAATGATAAATGTTATCTATTTTAGGTTATGGAGCTATTGACCAAATGTTTTTTCTTTGTTCTTAGTTATGTTTAAATATTTAATACATATTTTTAAAAAAAAAACTGGTTATTTACTGACAACTGTGTGGTTATTATTCTGTCATATCTTAACATATATTAATGATAATGCCTATCAGAAATGGTAAATGACAGTGTGTTTGGGTTCAATACTCATTTCCGCCTATGATTTTCCAACTGTTTTCCAATTTTCTAAAAATATTATGAAGGTATTTCACCATAAAAGTTATTAATTTGAATCAGAAATGTTGGAATGCTATTTTTGGTTTTGTAATTTTGTAGATATTGCCAAAATTAAATTTTTTATGGATCCCAGACACCTTTTGCTAATTTCCTGGTTTCTGAAAACCAGACGGTCATGTACTTTGAACATTTTTCACATCAAAATATTGGAAGTAAAAAAAGTTTTAAAAATATTTTTTTCTTTTCTATACATTAAGCTACACAAAACATATTTCAGAATAATTTTAATATTTTTTTTCAAAAAAGCTTGAGCATAGCTATTGGAAATCAACAATGACAACATGTGGCACTGAGTGACTAACCAACCCCGTCCCTAGGGCTGATGATCATCTATCATCCCTGGGTTCACGGACCTCTCTTGGTCAAGATTCCTGACCATCAAAGTTTACCACTCTTCAGAAGTTATAACATGTAAACATGCTCTTGTCACTTTATGATAAAAAAAACCCCACCTGGTTTATGTAACATTTATAAAAATAGCCAAAATAATCCGGAACTATGTTTTACCGTAATGACACTGCCAATAGATGGAAGTAAACAAGCACAATCATATGGCTGGAATCACGGATTTATATTACATGTAATATATGATGGAATCCAATATGTTTATTAAATATATGGCTGCGTGAAACCCGATTTGTTCAAACGTCTTAATTTATCATTTGCATATATCTCGATATATAAAACATTGATAATAACTTTGAAAATGTCTACATACAGAAGATAAGTATTTTAATAGTTATGATATCTATTTCGAGGTTACGGCTTTGGATGCAGCGTTGATAAAGGGTTGACGCAGGATAGATATAATTAGTACAGTGCTGTGAGGACTAGCAAATCAGTGTCTTTGTAATGTATTTCAACAATAATCTATTCACATCAATCGTTGTTGATGTTGAAATATATGTCTGTTTTGCAGAGTTCCGATTAGCACTTATTCAACTGGCAGTGTCGGCAACCAAGTCTGACAACATTTCCAGGGCGACAACATTCATCAAGGAGGCAGCCAAGGGTGGGGCTAAAGTGGTCGCTTTGCCGGTGTGATATCACTTCATATTGTTTCAATACTTTTCATCATCCAATAATACCAGTGTTTGAGGATGTTTATCTTGTTTCTTTCGTCGCTTGTGAGAAAAAATTGTGTTACAATAGAAGGACGTTTCAAGAAATATTCATGAATTTACTTATCATGAACAAACTATATTTGCAAAACATGCCATTCTTCATTCTCTTCCAACAGAGGTTAGTCCCTACAGTTTTCCGGTTCTACCCTCTGTTACTTTACGCTTGAAATCGGGTTAGTGTCATGATTGGTTGCAATTGAATCTAATTGTGCAATCAGCGACGCCGTTGTAAAATTGACATTTGCCAATGACACGTCATAATGATAAAATAAACGTAAGGCCAACGTTTTCTCGTTTTCCTGTGTTTTCTGTGTTTTCCTCAAACTATGCTATTTGATTTTGTGAAAACTATTGATCATAAACATAATTATAAATAAAGAAGAAGTTACCCTGTCGACATGGCCAATTAAAGATGAGTTTTCATTGGTTAAGAACCAGGGATACGGTATGAGATTTCTCTTTCCACCGCTAGGGGAATTTGGTTCTGCTCTCGATTTCAAGCGAAAAACAACAGAGGGTAGAACCGGAAAACTGTAGGGACTAACCCCTATGGGAAGAGAATGGCCATTCTTTTACCAGATCATTTTTTTTTCATCAGGTAGACATCAGAGTCAGTCTAGAGTTTCAACTCTCTTCTATTTCAAAGATTAGTCAGCTGTCATACAACCTATAATTTACAAAATGTCAAATAAAATTTTCTTTTTCTTTTTGTAGGAATGTTTCAACTCTCCCTATGGCACCAAGTATTTTCCAGAATATGCGGAGAAGATTCCTGGCCCCTCAACCGAAGCGTTGTCGAAAGCAGCGAGGGAGAACAAGGTGTTTGTTGTAGGAGGCAAGTGGAAACCAGCTTCTTTCTCCTTTTTTTACTTTTACAACGTCAACAAACGGCGACCTTGAATATATTTTTCAGTCTCATTTAAATCAGATCTAACATGACACTTGTACCTCATTGTTTCCTAGATCTGAGTACTGCACTGCAGAGTTAAGTCAAGTGACCTTTCACTCTAGCCAATCAGCATCGAAGCTAAGTTACATGAACGGGGCTGTGATGGAGGGTGAAAGGTCACATACAAGGTCACTGCCTTGCTGAGCTGTACTCAGATGTAGGATTATTAGCAGCTCCAACTAAGTCATTTTTTGTGCGTTTTGTATTCGCTATAACTTTTTTCCTACAAGGTTTTGAGAACTCATATACATAACTTCTCACTTATGCCCCTGGGGAATTTTTTTGACATGTTCATATTCAAGGTCAAAGGTCAAGGTCACGAGTTCTGAAATCGCTAACAAAATCCTTGTAAACACGATAACTTCAACAACTTCTGTGCTATCAGGCCCTTACTTGGTATATATCAACTATGGAGAAAGACTGAGATTGGAAAGGTTTTCTCTAAAATCTGTCCAAGGTCAAGGTCACAGCGAGGTCACAACTTAAGCATGCAGTTGCGAAAATTCCTTATTTTAACTATTAACACTTTGAATCATTACATGATTGTTAGACACTATGAAAAGTGATCATTGACTGTGTGACCTTGAAGATCAAAGGTCAAGGTCACAAGGTATGGTCATGGTGACATGTTCTGAAATCTCTAAGTAACTTTTTTCCAAAAAGGTATTTACATCTCATATACATAGCTTCTTTCTTATAAATCTGGTGAATTATTTTGACATGTTCACATTCAAGGTCAAAGGTCAAGGCCATGAGTTCTTAAATCACTACAATAATCCTTGTAAACATGATAACTTCAAACATTTTTGTGCTGTCAGGCTCTTATTTGGTGTATATTTATCAACTATGGAGGAAGACCAAGATTTGAAAACGTTTTTGCTAAAATCTGTCAAAGGTCAAGGTCACAGCAAGGTCACAACTTAAGCGTGCTATTGTGAATATGCCTTATGTTAACAATGAACACTTTGAGTCATTGCATGATTGTTATACACAATGAAAAGTAATCATTGATGGTGTGACCTTGAGGTCAAAGTTCAAGGTCATGAGATATTGGTTAAGGCCATGTTAATTCTTTTGATCCAATTTTGAAATCAGAAATAGGTTTTAAGAACAAAGTTGTGAAAAGTGACCCCAGTGATGATTCAACTTGTTAGAATAACTTGAATAATGAAAAAAAATTTGTCCAAAAAAATTCCCATTTTATTTATGTTGAGGAGAAGGCGGAACAGGGAAAGGCGAGATCCAAAGTTTCGGAGCTGCTCTGCTTTTGCGGTGTCCCGCAAACGCTCATCTAGTTTGATTTGACTTTATTGAGATAATTTTAGTGTTCGCAGTTAAACAGGGAGCCTGACAAGTCACAACATCTTATAAGACATTGACAGACCCTCCAAGGCAGTTACAGTCAAGCCGCAATTTTCTGGTCACCGATAATCCGAATCTCGCAGTGTCCGAACGGTAGAAAGCTGTAACCAAACTAAATTTCTCATTTTGTGTGATAGTTATAAATATCTTATTCTAGTATATCAAACTCATTTGATATTCTCAATACTTTCTCGTCTGTCTGTAGATTCAAAGGGAATCAACTCATCTCGTTTGGTTCATTTCAGTAGTCCGAACATTTCACTATCCGAACGTTTTTGATGAAAAACGGAAGCGTTCGGATTATCGAGGCCTGACTGTATGTACTTTTTAACTCATATAGGGTATGGTAGTCTACTTTCCAACCTTTTTGCTTCTCTTCAGAAACAAGTGATTCCAGGAAGCTTGGATCTGGAGAATATCAACTTTGTTGGATTGAGACTATTTGTGGGGTTGAAATTAACCTTTTCAATTCAGTAGCAACTTGGACTAGAGCATTTCTCAGTGGCGGATCTAGGGGGGGGGGGGGGGGTTCAGGGGGTCCGGACCCCCCCTTTCAAATTTTTTTGCAATGGCTGGTATGGGAAAAAATTTTTGGACCCCCCCCCCCCCCTTTTCAATTGGTGGACCCCCCCCCCCCCCCTTTCAAAATTCCTGGATCCGCCACTGTTTCTAATAATTCTGGTCCAGACTTATTCCAGCTAGCCAAATACATCTCCATGATCATTTCACCTCAAATTCTAACTAGTCCTTCGGACTACCAGTTTTTACACTCTACTAGCCCAGCTTCTTTTTCACTAGCCATGGGCTACCGGACTAGTGCTAATTTCGAACCTTGAATGGCAATGGCAATACTTCAGAATGTACCCAGGGGAACTCCAAGAGGATAGATTGTGGCATCTCACACCCATTATAATTCCTTGAATTGTGAGATGAGACTAGGTTTGATATTTTGTGTACGATTTTACCTACAGGATCCATCCCGGAAGTTGAAAATAACAATTTCTACAACACATGCACCGTGTTCAACCCAGAAGGAAATCTCATCGCCAAACACAGGAAGGTAATTATATTCATAAAGTCCCTCTTCTAGATAATTACAGCTTGTAAACCCTTTCAATTACTCAACCGTGGTGAGTAATCCTTAACACAGTTACAATGTCCGAGTCATAAAAAAGAGCTATTCATTTGGTCGTGTTGGTCTCTTAAAATGATTTTGACATTTAGGCAGTTAACTTTTGTGCAAGTAATATGATATTTGTTACTCTAGTAGTCTCTGATTAAAGGTGCATCCATTGTGTTTCATAAAATTTAATTTGGCTTTAATACGTTCCAACTCGCCACATGTGATGTCTACAGTACAAATAAATTCACTCAGCTTGCATATTTATCCCCAATCGCCAGATATATCATAATTATTAGTTTCCAAACAAAATTGAGTAACATCATTATGCATGTGCAGAAACCAAAACTGCACATCCCATTTACATGCACAGTAGTTATGTGACCTATTAAACATTATCAACTCAAAATTGTCTATTTGTCTGTTATAAATAAGATTCCAAAATTACGTTTGACTCATTGGCGCGCGCCACACGCTGTGCATTGTCCGGTTGTCAATCAGAAATCACTATTTTTACCTTCATATCGTCAATATGCTACGTCTACTATCATCAAAATGATAGTTTTCGGTAAGTCGGTACTTCCTGATAAAGTAACACCATTTATAACGTTTGGAATATGTGACCCCCAACAACACAATGGATGTACCTTTAAGTTCTCTGATGAATGTTCTGTTTCAAGTATTCGAGCGACATATTGCCAGTGCGTAATTATTGTATATTGGACTCTTTCTCCACAGATTCATTTGTTTGACATCGATATTCCTGGCAAGATTTGTTTTCAAGAATCTGAGGTCTTGTCCCCAGGCTCGGACTACACGACCTTCCAAACACGTAGGTTATCACTAGTTGAGGGATCACACTGGTAGGAAAAACATTGAACCTGCAGGACTATTCAAACAGATTCCACTTCATCCCAACCCTACACCAGTTACCTCCCTTTAGTAAATGTTTAGGAACTGAATCAAATCCTGCTTGCCTCACACACTCAGGTTACGTTCAGATAAATCTACACTTATCAATGCACTAATGGCAAACTTACAGCAACTCGAGGTCAAATTTATTTTTCTCAAGTTCTATTCATTCAAACTAGTTATTTTAAAAACGTTTGCACAATGTGTCAACATCAGTAACAAATCGAGAGGGGGTTCAAGCTCCTACCCCTTTAAAAAAACCCACCTAGCATGATGAATTGATGATATCCCCTATATGATTTAGTTTAACTTACCCTTTGGTGGAATTTGCATTTTGTTAAAAAAAAAAATTCAACAGTAGCAGGGGGGCGGGATAGCGCAGTGGTTAGCGCGTTTGGCTTTGGATCAAGAGGTCCGGGGTTCGAATCCCGCCAGGGGCATGGCAACTTTGTCTGCAGTAGAGAACTGTTCTACACGCAGTAAGGTTTGGGTGCAATGCTACACTGAATTTCAGCGTTGTACCACCCATGGTTCGCTAGTTCCTGCCGATGCTCGCTGGTTTCACCGCAATGCATAGCCACATGACGTTGCGGGTTTTCTCCTTGCCATAATACTAGCAGCCGCGATATAATAATAATATAATAATCTTGAAAGCGGCGTTAAACCCCAACTCACCTCAACAGTAGCAGGCCATTGCTAATTTCAATCCAAGTTATTTTCTGTAAATATTAATACATCACTCACTCAGTCTGTTTTTCCCACTTTCAATAGCATTCTGTAAAATTGGAATCGGCATCTGCTACGACATACGGTTCCCGGAGCTGGCAATGATGTACTCAAAACGAGGCTGCAAGGTGCTCCTGTACCCAGGCGCTTTCAACATGACTACCGGTCCCGCTCACTGGGAACTGCTACAGAGGGGCAGGGCCCTGGACAATCAACTGTATGTGGGGACAGTGTCCCCGGCCCGGGACGAGAAAGCCACGTACAATGCCTGGGGTCACAGCAGTGTTGTCAGTCCATGGTGTGTGATATAGAGATTATTACCCGAGGAAGTGTGTCATATGACTTTTACGAAACGAGTGTGAATTTTTGTATTGCCCGAGCGAGAGCGAGGGTTATACATAAATTTGCACGAGTTTCGTTAAAGTCATATGACACACTTTCGAGTGTAATAATTTCTTTATTACCCATTTTATTCCATCTGTTTAGCATAAAAATAGTCAGGAAACGGCCCACGTCTCTTGCGACGGGAAGTGATGTCACGAACAATCGTTTTATGACGTCACAGAAGACGAAACAAGGGACGTCACGGTGAAACAATGGTCGCTAGGCAAACGTGATATGTGCACATGTGCTCATATCAATAATATTAACTTGGTTATTTTCAACCCTATGGATAATAAAAGTTGTTATTATAGTAGTTGTAGAACATGTATGGTATTATCCTCTACAAACAAAGTGAGTTCTGATATGTTTTTTCAGTGCACATTGATCTGATAAGGGGCAACTCCAATAAAATTTTTGAATTTATTAAAGCATTTTCTTATGTATAATACATCTTAGTTCTAAGATTTAGAACATTCAGGAAAAGGTTGTAAGAGAAGGCTGCAAGTTTAAATGAAAACCAATATAGATGGGGATGCTGTTGATGAAGTTTCTTGTTGGCAATGTACCTGGTAATAATTCTGAAAAAGATATGTCTTACTTTAATTAAAATATTTATCCAAGCTTTGATTTGAGAAAACAATTGAAAGATAACCCTGAGGTAGAATAACAAGATTGTATGTTAAATTACCGTATTCTCTCGGGTATGAGACCAGGGGGCCAGGCAAACAAACATCTTGAAAACATGGGGATGGGCTTTTAGACAGGAGAGACCCCAACTCAGATGAAACTTCAAACCGGAGACTTTCAGACAGTCAGAATAGGTTTTATGTAGGTTTTTTACACTTAACTTTAAATAATATTATAGATTTATGTAATGTATGACCATGGAACATCTGGCAAAGTTGGGGGTGGGCTATGACCTGAGAATAACCCCAACCAGTACAACCCCTGAAAAGTGGGGATGGTCTAAGGCTCGAATATGATCTTATACCCGAGATTTTATACCTGGTACGATTTTAGAATAAGACGGGACAGAACAGGACAGGACCCTAGATATTTTCAAAGTGAATGACACTGAAGCTTTTCTCTTTATTGTTGTGAATTAGAATAAGTGATAGTCATTTCTAGAAGAATCATATTAAATTGAAAAATTCTCAATATTTATTCATTTTATTTCTGTGTTGACAGGGGTGAGGTAATAGCAACTTCGGAGCATGAAGAAAAAATTGTCTATGCAGATATAGGTGAGATTTCTTTCAGTTCAAAACATGACAGACTTCTGGCATCGTCCCTCATCCATTGTCCACTAACTTTTCAGATTTTCTAATTCTCCTTGAGAACCTGAACCCCCAAAGCTGGGGATGTACCCTGCACCTCATCCTTGGTTACCCAGGGTTTTATATATGCTCCGTTACTCTCCACTATATCACCCATTGGAAACTTCATCAGTGAAATCTGTACTAAAATTACCCGCCCTTGGGCGGCGTGATGAAGTCAGTAACCAAAGAAAATACTCAATACGATAAAAAGGAAATGGTCAAGGGAGATAACTGGTGACGGATGGCTAACAAAATGACCTCGCGTGCTTTGCAACAAAGTGATATGAATTGTCATTGCCTCGCAGGTCCAAGCTGCGTAGCGGTTTGATTGGCTCACGCCGGCCAAGGGCGGGTAATTTGAGTACAGATTTCTCTGTTGAAATTTCCCATGGGTGATATAGTGAAGAGAAACGGAGCATATATAAAACCATGTGTAACCGAGGATGCTTGCACCTAGTGGATCAAAGTTGTACATTTGATCTTGATCTCCCCACTCTCTTCTCTAATATGGACATATTGCTCGAATGCTCAAATGTTGAGAATAACATTTTTGTAAATTTCCTTTTCCTTTTGACATAACAAAGAGCGTGGCAAGAGTTCAATTTAAACTGACTCACCTGATAAAGTGGTCAATGTAATCATATCGGTCTTATTAGCCGCTTTGAAAAGAGCCCAATTTTATGTCTGGAGGACCATTGATAAAGAAACTAGTAGCATTATTCGCTGGCATTTACAGCCAAGCATTGTGTATTGAGTGTAGGTGAAGAGCTCTGCAGGATATGAGAAATGGTGTGTTTGTATTTGGTGGAGGGGAGCCCTGTCAGTTGCTAAGCAAGGACACTACGCTATTTAGCTGTAAAGCAAACTAATGAGAAGCTATGGTTGATGGATTGGAGACAGCTCACAGGCGCTAGACCCTAAATATACATATCCACACACCACCATCCTCGGTTACCCAGGGTTTTATATATGCTCCGTTACTCTCCACTATATCACCCCTGGGAAACCCAATAAGAAAAATTTGTACTAAAATTACACGCCCTTGGCCGGCGTGACGAAGTCAGTAACCAAAGAAAATACTTTATAGGATAAGCAGAAATGGTCAAGGGAGATAACCTGTGACGGAGGGCTAACAAAATGACCGTGCGTGCTTTGCAACGAAGTGATATGAATTGTCTTTGGCTCGCAGGTCCAAGCTGCGTAGCAGTTTGATTGGCTCATGCCGGCCAAGGGCGGGTAATTTGAGTACAGATTTCTCAGATAGAGTTTCCCATGGGTGATATAGTGGAGAGTAACGGGTTACCGAGGATGCACACAACGGACATACCTACATATAACATATAAAGAAGATGAGACACTGTCCCCCATCTTGGATCCTGTCTTAGTAGCGGAAATAGGAACTTGGTTCAGTCTATCAATATTACAAAGCATATATGCACCAACAAACCAGTTTAACAATTGTAGGGAGTTTCTATATTAAATGCATAAATATCAACACGTTTGAATTGTCTGCTAAGAGTTGTCTCCCCTTGGTTGCAGATCTGGAGTATGTAAGCCAGGTGAGAGAGCAGATTCCTATCTCCACTCAGAAGAGGTCCGATCTCTACCGCTTGGAGGATCTCAGCAATCTGGAAGAATTGGAGTAATCTCCCTTGGACTAAGCACTTGACCTGCGCATCAATTTTTAAAAGCTCTTAAAGGGACACTCAGTGTTTTTCATGAAATTTTATTTAGATTTGATACATACAAAAATTTCAAATGTGCTTGTTTACGTCCAAATCACCTCACTCAACTTGCATATGTATCACCTAATGCCAAATATTTGACAATAACTTGCTTTCAATGAAACTCGACCAGCGGCTAAATACACGATAAGAAGCTGAATTCATGCACCCCATTTACATGTATGCCAATTATATGTTCCATTGAACAGTTCAAACCAATATCTGTCTCTTTGTCTGCTACATATAAGTTTTCAAAATTACGTTGAACAATTGATGCGTGACAGCCACGGAACATTGTCCGGTTTTCGATCATAATCAAGACTAAACATCTTAATAATGTTACTATAATGAACAGATTGGCTATAAAAGGGTAACATCTCGATAAAATAACACCCTTGGTAACTTTTGACCTATGTTACTACAATAACATACGGAGTGTCCCTTTAAGCTCTCAGAAAATCAAGGCACAATCAATATTTACATATCGCCGCTAATGGCTGCGATACTGCCGAAGCGGCGTTAAGCAATAATTCACTCACTCACTCAATATTGACATACCTTGATACCTTGATGATATATAATATAAGTTGTAAAAATGTTTGATAGGTCAAATGCTCATGCTTTCTATCAGTGTATTTGTATCCTCTAAACTACTACAATATCCTCATTCCGTGAGTCGTATGGCTATAAATAACCAGCCAATGACAGCCCATGCTTTCGAGCAATATTGGCTTTACCTGGATGAGAAGATCCATGAGCGACCATTAACATTCAAATCCCGACATTTCATTGGCTGAACATGCTATATATATACAGTCAAGCCGCGATAATCCGGCCACCCATAATCCGAATCTCGCAGTTTCCGAACGGTAGGAAGATGTAACCAAACTAATCTCTTTAGTAGTCCCCAGTACTCAGAAATCCGAACATTTCACTATCCGAACGTTTTTGATGAAAAACGGAAGCGTTCGGATTATCGAGGCCTGACTGTAAAGCAATGGATAGCCAATCTGCAGCAGAACGAGAGTTCAGGGAATCAGGGTATAGTAGTAGGGTAGTGGATACAAATACACTGATTGGGCAGGATGATTTCACAATTAAAGAGAGGGTTCTTTCAGTATGTAGTATGAAGGAGAAAGCTTACATCAACATGGTCTAACCATTACTTACAAAATATCTGTTGGCCCTGTCTCTTTAAGATCTGCATGCTGCTTTCCTTACCACAACTGTTTTAAAGTGCCTTCTTAAATTAATAATAAAACATTTATTTTGACATAATATCCACAAAGTGAAAATAATTCATCTTTCGACTGATAAACAGTGTCTTGTTGACTCACAAAATTGTCTCTTATCATATTGTCAAATATAAGGTCATTTAACTATTGCCCTTAGTAATAAGTTCCAACTAGATTGTGTTACAATTGTGTATTCATTTCAATTATGTGTACCCTCAAAGTTCATTTCCACAAAAATTGTGTTCTGATAAGACCCTCTCTTAAAGGTACATCCATTGTGTTGATGGGGGTTAAATATGCCAAACGTTATAAATGGTCTTATATTATCGAGAAGTACCAACTGTTACCGAAAACTAAAATTTTGATGATACTCGACTTAGTATATTGACGATATGAAGGTAAAAGTATTGATTTCTGATCGAAAACCGGACAATGCACCGCGTGTGGTGCGCGCCAATGAGTCAAACGTAATTTTGGAATCTTATTTAAAACAGACAAAATAACAAATTTGGGTTGATAATGTTCAATAGGTCATATAACTACTGTACATGTAAATAGGACGTGCGTGCACTTTCGGTTTCTACACATGCATAATGATGTTACTCGATTTTTATTGGAAACTAGTAATTATGATATGTTTGGCGATTGGTGATGAATATGCAAGCTGAGTGACTTTGTTTGTATTGTGAACAGCACATATGGTGTGTTGGAACATATTAAAGCCAAATCAAATTTTATGGAACACAATGGATGCACCTTTAAATTCAGGAAGGGGAGGGGAGGTAACTCTTTTTATCAATTCTGCAACTTGTTAAAAGTTGTCAAACAGTATCATAAAAATTAGATCATTTACCTCACTTTCGTTCCTATGTGGCAAGGGTCAAGGGTCAATGGCTGCTACCCTTTGAATCAAGCATCAGGGCAAGGATATCGTCAGTATGATTATTTTGATATGTGTAAATGCTGGCCTTTGATTGGTTTAATGTATGGAAGGTGTAAAGTCACATTGAAGGGCAGTGGTCACATCAAAACGTAGAGAGGTTTAAGAGTTGGGTAAGATGTGATTTTAATGAGATTGGGCTTATATATAAAATCACAAGTTTGACAACTTAAAAAAGTTTGCCAATGCAAATGGCAGAGTGAAGTTTCCTACAGAGTTTTGAATGTTATTGAGGCAGATGCAGAGGTGTGTTTTGTAGTGATTTTACAAAAGTATTCCAGACAGTATCAAGTGCTAAACAGATGATTTTGCTTGTTACAGTGATATATGTTTTCATGAATGATTTTATTTTGTTGTGTTGATTTAAAGAAAGTATACTGTTGTTTTGCATATAATCGTACCCGATTTGATGGATATTTTAGCTTATTAGGTCTGAAAGACCAGATTGGCTTATGGCATGGGCCGGCGTCCGTCTGTCATCACCAATCATCAATCGTCCAAAGTCTGTCCATATTGCTACATCACAACCAGCTGTCATAGGAAGCTAAAATTTTCTTTGTTACGTGGATATTAAAGTATGTTCATTTGCCCTCCTTTCAAATATGGCTGTTACAGGGTGTCTTCTCTAATATCTTCAAACAACTTTTCCCCTAATGCTAGGTAGCTAAATTATGTGGAATTTGATTTTAATTTCATAAAGACTAAGATTTGTAAATTTCATGAACCTATTCTGAAAAATAAGGACATGACAAGTAAATCATGCGCATCCTGATCAGCTACAGAGCCACTGGCTTTATTCTTATGTCATCTTGGATGTTTGATAATAATTATCCATATTATCCTCCAGCAAAGAGGTGTGTCCTTGTATAATAGCTTATTGTTAAAATGAGAACTCAGTTCAACATATATATTTTCACGAAACTGTATACATCTACGAGGTGAGTGGTATTGGTGTCTTTTGCTATTTAGAAATCCATGATTATTTTTAACATGGAAACAATTTGGGCTAATACCTGAGAAAGGGATGTATTGTTTCCAACGAAAAATAAAGCTTTTAAATATATATTTTTTTTTTTAAATATATATATATAGTTTTTCCCTGAACTATTAGTATGTCAAAGGACTCGGAGTAACGTCCTTGTGCTTTAACTATAATAGTTCAGGGCAAAACTATACTTTATTACAAAACACATTGGGGTACAGCGAACTTTATTTCTTAAATAAAAAGTGGTTGCTGTAGTATTTATGGTGTGTATATTTTCATTAAATTATCCAAATAGATTTCATGTCTATCTTTAAGCGCAAGTCATTGTGGTCGTGTCGCAACCTCGAAACGTCACAGTAAAATGTGTCATTCATCACAACAGTTGTTGTCACGTGACAGTATCTCCCCCATTCTATCCAAAATATATTGTTTTCTTTAAATTTTAGACAAGTGTCAAGCGACCGGGTGTAGATGAGGTTTTTGCTTTGAAGATTAATTTGCGAACTAAGTAACAGTTTGACCCGTTGAAGGGTAGATTTTGTTACCTTCGGAGTGCTCATAAGGTAAACCTCTCAGTCTGATTAAAATACAGTTTTCTCGAGGAATAAAAGTTGCAAAATAGTACATTTATCGGGATACGAACTCATATCGTTCGGCGCTTTCTTCGCCAAACTGTCTGATAACAGCCCATAGACTAATTTCTAAAAAAATTCCTTTTTCAATCCATTCAGAATTATTTGTCAACACATTTCAAATATTACGGAGAAAGACAAAAGTATACATGGCTGCCTGGAGTTACTTGCCCTTGCTTCTTGCACCTAAAGGGGCGGGATAGCACAGTGGTTAGCAAGTTTGGCTTCGGATCAAGAGGTCCGGGGTTCGAATCCTTCCAGGGACACGGCAACTTTGTTGTAGAGAACAGTTTTTACGCAGTAAGGTTGAGTGCAATGCTACACTGTATTTCAGCGTGGTACAACCCATGCTTCGCTAGTAACGCTGCTTGTTATCCCACGAAGTTGGCGGGGGATATAGAAATGAGCTCCGTCCGTCTGTGCGTCCAGGCTTTTCCATTCCGGCCTCAAACTTCAAAACTATTCAATATATTTTGCTGAAACTTTGTACAGGTATCAACCAAGTAGTCTAGATGTGCCTTTTGCTATATAGAAATTTGAGAATATTTTTATCCCACCGGTATGTAATACTGTGGGATATAGTCATCGCCCCGTCCGTCTGTCCGTGCGTCCGTCCGTCCGTAATCATTTCGTTTCCGGAGCAGAACTTGAAAACCGTTCATGATATCTTTCTGAAACTTTCCATGTGTATTACCCACCAACTGAAGTGGTGCCTTTTGATATTTTCAGATTTCTGAATTTTTTTTCCGTTTCCATAGAAACTTGATGAATTTGGACTTTGTTCAGAGACAGGTTCTTTTCCGGAGCACAGCTCCAAAACCGTTCATCATATCTTCCAGAAACTTTGCATGTGTATTACCCACTAACTGAAGTGGTGCCTTTTGATATTTTTTTTCGTTTCCATAGAAACATGAGAGGGATGTTGGTTGTTGTTGATTTTGACTGCTTCTGGAGCTCAAGTCTAAAACCCTTAACATACCTGAAACTCAGCATCTGTAATACCCACTAACTGAAGTACGGTAGTTGATACACAAGTATCTGTCAAAGATGTGTTTTACAAATTTTGTGGAACCGGTGGGATATGTCATCTTCTGATGACTCTTGTTTTTTTTTTACGAATGCAAACAGTCTGGACTTTTTGTGCCTTTTGCTTTATAGAAAGTAAATGCATTATATATTCAAAATGCATAAATATATTCAAAATTCCTACATGGCGGGGGATATGGCCGACTGTTACCGGAAGAAAAAGAGTCCGCAGCACCATTGTGCAGAACATGCCATATTTCACAAACTGAATTAAAATACCTTTGGTAATTCCAGTAAAACAGAAAACGACAGCTGATTGTAGCAAGGACATGTTTTTAATAAATATTGTTTAAAAATAAATTCACAAATGGATACTAAACTGTAGAAAATAAAAACAGTAGTAAGAATATAAATGGCATGGAAAAATTTTATGTATAACAGCAAAATCACAGTTAAATGAGTTTGTATGTACAGGATTAGGGTGATAACATTATTAACACACATTTACAACTCATACAACACAGTGTAACGGGTTATATTGCAATATCATTGCATCCAAAGACATTGGTTCTCTGTTGAAATGAAGATGCAAAGTTTAACATAATCAAAATAGATATCTGTTTTTAATTTAGGATAAGCATGAAGAACTATATGGATGCAGTCAGGCCTCGATAATCCGAATGCTTCCGTTTTTCATCAAAAACGTTCGGATTGTGAAATGTTCGGACTACTGAAATGAATCCAACAAGATGGAGTTTCTCCCCTATGAACCTACAGACGGACAAGAACGTACTTAGAATTTCAAATGAGTTTGATACGCTAGATATTTATTACTAACTAGTAATTTCAATTTATTGCAATCCCAAACTACTGAAGGTGAGGTGAGTTGGGGTTTAACGCCGCTTTCAAGAGTATTTCACTTATATCGCGGCTGCTAGTATTACGGCAGGGAGAAAGCCCGCAACGCCATGTGGCTATGCATTGCGGTGAAACCTGCGAGCAACGGCTGGAACTAGCGAACCATGGGTGGTACTACTCTGAAATTCAGTGTAGCATTGCACCCAAACCTTACTGCGTGTAGAACAGTTCTCTACTGCAGACAAAGTTGCCGTGCCCCTGGAGGGATTCGAACCCCGGACATCTTGATCCGAAGCCGAACGCGCTAACCACTGCGCTATCCCGCCCCCCAAACTACTGAAACACAACGTAAGACATTATAATTGATTAAAATCACAAACTATTGACACGCTCAATTCCCGTATCAATCCACTTAATTTAAGTTAACCGATCCAATCAGTGTGATGGTTGTTGTCAAGGGGATTACCCGAAAGCTTTTGATAAACCGCCGGATTAGTGAAGCAGAAATAGTTATAATTAACTAATCCGTTACGGCTAACATACGGAAGCTGAATCAACGGATTAATGAATCAACATTTAATGAGTTAATATAGAGATTAGTTTTGTTACAGCATCATACCATCCGGACATTGCAAGATTCGGATTATCGGTGGCCAGACTATCGCGGCTTGACTGTATAAATCTTCTGAATTCTGTGAAGGTGACATTTCGAAATAGTCTCATGTCGTCAAACAAGGGATGTCTAGCAATGACATCGGTATCTATGTCGAAGCATCCTCTACGCAGAATAAAGAAGTTGTATAGCCATAAAATAGTTCCTCATCGTCAACTTTTAGAAAGACTATCAACGATGTTAGTGAAAATCAACAATAACAATGCATTAGGAGTACAAAAAACCTTGTGGAAAACAAGTTACCGGAGTCACATGGACTTCCCTGCTCAACACAAAGAGAGACATTGTTACCCTATAGAGGTTTCTCAAGTACGGTAACCTCTGCTCAAACATAACAATTTGAGATGGCCACAAGATTGAGTTTAAAATGTTCTCCACCAGTGACAACTGTCCTATTATAACAGAAGAATCACTGAGTAGAGAATGATAGATAAATCATTTGCAACCTCAGTCTGATTAAAATCGACCTTGTTCCAAAGAATAAAATTGGCAAAATAATGCATCTACCGAAATACGAACAGGTTCTGTAGATTCCTCGCCACAAGGTCTGAGAACGTCCCGTATGGGCACATATTCCAAACCAGTTTAGCGCAGCCAAAGCCCAGTCAAATAGCTGACCAATCGCATCATAGGTTTTAAAACAGTCGCTGTTTTGAAAGCATTCGGAACAAACAAAAGGATAGCTGTTTGGAGTTATCTGGCCTTAGCTTCTCTTAGCTTTTTATCCTGTGATTGGTTTGGTTAACTGAACTGTGTCAGAACATGGAAGACTACGGGCTGCTATCAGACGGTTTGGCGAGGAAACCTCTGAACGAAATGAGTTCGTATCCTGGTAGATGCATTATTTTGCAATTTTTATTCCTCGGAAAACCGTCGATTTTAATCAGACTGTCTGCAACCCCTGACGGCATAGTGGATAGCAATAGGGATAGAGCTATGGACTTTAATCAATAAAATCTTCCAGAAATAAAAGAATACAATAAGATGGAGATCTTCAATTTGTAAGTCAATTCATATGATTAGAATCATTAACATTTAATATAAAGTTCCTCGCTTGATCATAGACATGTTGATAAGTAAAGAAGACCAAATCAGCAACAAATACCAACAAGTAGTTCATTTATGTTACTAACATCAGACATATTCAAAGCATGTGCTAATTAGCAAGATCCTTAAGAGTCAAATGCCTAGATCTTTGAAGTCCCTCGGTCGACATGGCCAATGAAAGATGAGTTTTCATTGGTTAAGAAGCAGGGATATAGTAAGCGGTTCCTCTTTCCCCCCGCGAGGGGATTTTGCTGGAGCCTAAAATTCAGGCCAAGTAGAACAGAGTTTATGATCAGAAATCTGAAGGGAGTAACCTCTGTGGGAGGAGAGTGGCAGATGGGGTGCATTCAGAAGAAGTTTCTGTCACAGAAAAGGAGACGAAATGAAGCAAGGCCTAAATTATCCAGTGATAGAAACTCCAGTAGGTTCTACCCTACGAGGGAAGAAAGTAAGAAAAACACAGTTTGGGACGCATCTGTTTCACTGGACTGTGTTTGGCAGTGCAGAATTCATTAAATAAGGGAATTAATGTTTGGAGGGAAATGGTTTTGTTGATCTCATTCATCAAGTGGCACACTAACTGTAGTTTTATGAGAACTTTATGATTTGTACACTCTCGGTAAAGGGGGGGTCACTCTCGGTAAAAGGGAAGGGGGGGGCACTCTCGGTAAAACGGGGGGCGCGCACCATTGTATTGGCTCTTGCTTCACTGGTCATTTTTTAAACTTTTACACGAGGGTGAGCCATACAAGTGAATTTTAACATGTAACTAGAAAGGAAAGGAATGATATCAACACTTTAGGGGAAAGACAGTAAGGATTAACGTCATATTTCTTGTGACATAAAAATCTTTCTTGTGTCAAATAATCTCCTGTAGTTACGAATTAAAACAATAGGCTGAAGAGACAATGAACATTTCATGACAATGGTATGGTAATATTAAAATATGTCTCATTACAGAAAAAGTTGAGCAAATAATTATACATTCCCTGTTCGAGTACAAAAACATTCAACAATATTCATGGACAAATGTCAAAGGGGCAGTAGCACGCTTTTCGCAAATTTTATTTTTCAAATTTCTCATTTATAATGATAGTTTATGTCATTTATATTTACTATAGAGGGTAAAGCATCTTATTACACTGACCAATTATCCGTTGTGGTAATAACGGTGTTGCGTATAAAGTAAAAATTGCATGGCAGCCATTTATTGTGAACACAATTTATTATTTCAAATGGCAAAAAAAGATTCCCATGATTTACGGAACCATGTACACTCGTTTTTTAACTTGATTTTCACAGACAAAATGGTCTTTTACTATTGGTGACATTATTTTTCAAATACATTTCATCAACTTATTTCAGAGAAAAAATGTGCTACTGCCCCTTTAAGATAAAGCATGTTTCATTTGAAAAATATTGATCAGATTAAAGTCAGTCTCAATGCAAAGAATAAATGTCGTAAAAACTGTTGTCATGATTTCACCATGCATTGCACTCAGAGATGCTAAACGGTAAACACGCTTATTTACAATGAACATGGGGTAGTGATTTAAACCACAAAATATTCTAGAACTTGTGTTTGCCCATAATTCCAGGATAATATCAATTTTTACATATACAATTATAAAATATTTTATATTACAAACAGTTCAGTTTGAGTTACATAAATTGCCCTAAATTTCTTTTTTCTTTTATACACTGAAAAATATTCAGGATAAAAAAAATTTCAGTTGTAATATATTCACTTAAATATGTATTTTTGGTTTATTAAAACCATTGTTCATGTATATTGCATTTCTATGAAGAACAACATTGCCTAGTCCTTTTTAAGTTTATCCCATAACCCATGCTACTAAAGATTCTTCCTAATCTGACTCAATATTCTGGTAAGATCTAATCATCTGGTATACCGTATTTCTTTAATTAAACGCCTGTCTCGAATATACGCCTATGCACAGGGCTTCCTGAAGAAAAAAAAGCCTGCCTAATAAAACACCGGTTAAACTGAATTTAACTTCTATTGCTGCTCCCTATCATAGTTGCCTGTCTCTACAAGCCTTATTGCCAAATAGACGCCTGCCTTGAATAGAAACATGCCTCAAATAGACGCCTATGGTGTAGACCGTTTGAAAATAATAGACGCCCAGGGTGTAATTAAGGAAATACGGTTTGTATAATCTGCCCAGGATAGTCAACATCAGTAGTCTTCATTAGGCCATACAAATTACTGGTTACCAACCCGTTCAGCCCAGCCCCAGCTTGTACACAGACCACAGGTGAGGTGAGGTGAGGTGAGTTGGGGTTAAACGCCACTTTCAAGAGTATTTCACTTATATCACGGCTGCTAGTATTATGGCAGGGAGAAAGCCCGTAATGCCATGTGGCTATGCATTGCAGTGAAACCTGCGAGCATCGGCTGGAACTAGCGAACCATGGGTGATACTACGCTGAAATTCAGTGTAGCATTGCACCCAAACCTTACTGCGTGTAGAACAGTTCTCTACTGCAGACAAAGTTGCTGTGCCCCTGTGGGGTTTCGATCCAAAGCTGAAAGCGCTAACCACTGTGCTATCCCCCCCCCCCCCCCCCCCCCCCCCCCCTAACCACAGGGGTTGGTTGAAAAAAGTTAATTGTGTCTTGTGGCCCATTGTGGGCAATTAGTGTCAAAAATGCTCTAGTGTCCAACACGGTATCCTGTCAAAACGCAGAACTGCAAAACGCAGAACTGCTAAAACAACAACATTTATGGTTGGTTGCACACACCTGAACCCTCATAATATAATGGAACGGCCCGCAAGGAAATGAAGACAAAATACAGGTTGTTGTGTAAACATGTATTGTGCATGTTTTTGAATCATATGTTTCTTGGATTTCTTGGATTTTTTCATCATTTTGATGTATTCTATCATAGTGTGATCATAACAATTTGTACATTATGTATCTCTTCATATATAATATGATTCTGACATCATATCAATAACTTACAATAACTTATTTACAATAATTTACAACATTGGTTATCATTGTTCATTGTTCAATCTCTGCTTTCATTCACATCTTCATCATCATGAAGAGTCAGAATCAGAATCAGAGTCAGAATGCTATTGATAACAGTTTTGTAAAATAATCTCAGAATATATATATACGTAGGTGTATATTTAGGGTCTGGCGCCTGTGGAATGAACGTCCTGTGTCTTGCTTATGCTGCAGGGTGAAGGTATTGTGGTGGTGTTTTTTTTAATAAATCGCCACCAAACAGTAGCTGCAGGGTCGGTTTTTTCTTTATTTCATATGAAGAGTGAAACAAGCACAGTTTTAGTTCCAATGTATTT
Organism: Gibbula magus; assembly: GCA_936450465.1. Classification (NCBI taxonomy): domain Eukaryota; kingdom Metazoa; phylum Mollusca; class Gastropoda; order Trochida; family Trochidae; genus Gibbula; species Gibbula magus. Next base: position 26,155,996 of record OW388298.1, on the reverse strand, counting down.
TTTCAACGTCAGCTTTTCTATCAACAAAAGGTTTCTGTGTCTTACTTTGCAGATTATTGACTTGTCAGACTTAAGAAAATATACTTTAATCCTACTCATAAATCGATCTCGGGTCTCAGTTCAGGTTCAGATCAATATATTTCTTGTAATAACATCTTGGTATAAAATCACAGCGGGGTATGTAAGACCCTGTATCTAATTGTAAGACCCACAAAGCAAAGCGTCTCCAACTCACTTGCACCCCGTGATATAAGCACTTTTGAGTAAAGTCCTCTTTACACACAGTCACACTTGTACGACCCTTAAGCGAACATATTCTACTTTCCGTAACCCAGCCATTGTGGAATTGGAATGTCTATCCCATGTTTCTAACACCTATATATGTGGACAAAGATTGTATTGGAGAAGGAAGTATGAGATTAAAGTCAAATGGTTTACTCTAAACGAACCAAGGGATATATTGTTCAAATTTGTTGTTACAATGCGTTACTACTCCGTATTTACTTACAAACACATGTACCTGGGAGGATTATACTGTTTAACAATGTTTTGATAGAGTGTTGAATGTATTGTTACAGTGTGTGACGACTCAGTATTTTCATATAAACATATACCGGGAGGTTCATACTGTTAAACATTGACCTGTTGATTCAGTGATCTGCTAATTTGACTGTGTCGCTCTACTCACTGTCAGAGTGGACCAGTCCATTACTTGAATAGGTGTGACCTGCCTGACAATGAACTTTTCATTTCTGCTAATTGGGAATTCTGCGTTTTGCAGTTCTGCGTTTTGACAGGTAACCTCCAACACACCTGCCTAAACATGAGGTAATTAACAGAGAAGTGCAGTGAAACAGTTGACAAACAGAATGTAACTTAAATATATAGGAGGAAAACAGAATCAGAATTTCTGATTTTTGAAAATTACAATTGATGTTAAGTTGCATGACATTTACGGTAAAGTGTTTTCTCTTAATCTTATTGCCACAGTATTATGCTAGATGTTATTGTGTCATGCATTTTCTCTTAAATATCTTCTTTTATCATTATATCCATCAAATTTATCTATCCTGGTCAACTCCACATAAATGGTTGAATGAACATCCAAGATGACTCAAATTGTCCTAAAAATATTCAGTAAATGACTAAAGATCAGTTTCAACAATTGACTGTAATATATATATATATATATATATATGGGATCAGCATAAGATGGATTAGAATGAGAAAGAACTTTTACATTAAAGCTTTCTGACATATTGATTAATGAGCAGGCAATTTGTTGTACAAAGCAAAGGTTACCCGAACTCATTGAACTAGCCTATGTGTAAATTAAAAAATATCAACCTCACATTTCTGTTGTTTTAAAAGTGCACAAGGCTCAAAACTTTGTTCGATCACATTCTCACATCTGTAAAGAAATAAACATAAATTAATTTCACACGATGATAAGAATGCTGTTGTCTAAATACCTCCCCCTATCACAAATCTTTCTTCCCACTCTCACTGACTAAACAGGAGAGATGGCCGTTGATGACACCAGTGACGTCTGTACTATCCACCGACGAGTTCTTTCCTACCCGTAGATAACTTGTAGGTTTCTTCAGTTCTCCTTGGGAAGGGAGATCACTCACACCTGCTGACAAAGCAACCTCTGACTGTGTTGTCCTTGTGACCTCCGATTCTGAAGCCCCCTGGTGGCCATGTTTCACATCACCATTACAACTCTCAACCTTCCGTTTCTTCCACGACCGCCATTTCTTTTTATATTTCCTGACTGCGTATTGAATCATGGCGACCATAAACACCCATCCTATCAAATAAATGCACACGCCACCAAATCGGCCAAGGTGGTCCGTCGGTTGCTGAAAATAGTAATACAGTAAGAAAGATCCGAAACCCATCCTCATAGCGAAGAACGACAACATGAATGCCACGTCGACAACTTCGCCAAGGATTGAATCATAACGTCCCGTCTCTCTTAGAAACCATCTGAGTTGAAGAAGAGGGTTAGTGATTTCCGCCCCACAGATTGTTGCCACCAACTCAGTTCCATATTTGCCTACCAGTAGTGTAACCGTCAATCCCACAATGCTCAGTGCGTGATGCATCAACATGGCCCCTCCTGCAATAGAAGAACAGCACAAGGTCTAATAGCTGCTAGGATTCTAAAAAAAAATTTGTTTAAACATCTGGTCTCAACCCTTTACCAACTTCCCAATGCAAGGCATAACTCTTGCCAGTCTCCATTACTGGCTGATTTAGGCCTTGCAGTATTTCCTTTAAAAATAGAGCCATGGCCTCTGTAGCTCATCAGGAGAAAATAGTGGGGTATGTTATGGAGTGGGCTTTATAGCAATGGTCAGATAATGGAATGTAGTAATAAGAATCTAGGTCGTGAAACGATTAAAGCAGTTTAAAAACGTTTTGTTACCATAACTTTGCGAATTTGCTATATATATGTGTTGTAAGGGCAACACAAAGTTGCACAGAAACATGTTATTTGTTATAAAATAAAATGAAGATGTTTTTCGTGTAATAATGTGCAAGTGTTTGTTTTGTAGCTTGGAAATAAATTGCTGGTATCGAACATATAATAATGTGGTGGAGAGATAATAGTACACACATTATATAATAATGAATATACAATTCTTTGCATACAATTCACCACTGTCAGCTATAATGCAATAATGGCCTGGGGCTGTAGAAGAAAATGAAAAAAACCTTTTTAGGTCATGACCCTTGCTAATTATAAGACATTGCCAAGTCATCAATTTTTTTATTATCAAAATTGGTTGCACATTAATCCACATTCATTATAAATATCATAGACCTTTGCATTATATATTTGTAATTCTTAATTGCATTCTGGAAATATCAACATTTATTACATAATGAATAGAAGCCTCAGTTTTTGAAAATCCCATTTCTCATAGGCTCCATTTCAATATTTAATAAATTGGTGAATTCTTTTTAGTAAATTCTTTTTCACTATTTCTTATAGACTCCTTTTCAATATTTGATAAAATGGTGATATTCTATGAATAAATTCTTTTTTTTTTAGAGTCAGTGGAAGACTAAAGCAGTCTCACACACAGTCTATAACACAGCTAGCGCTGCACAGTAGTTTGAAGTAACCTGAAACCTCTGTGTTGCTATCAGTTTTCATCCTTCTGCCAGGGAGTGGTCACCCCCAGGTCAACACAATGCAATTACATAACATGCAGACACTGGACTCACAGTCAGTATAATTTATATGTTAGATGTTGTTTTTCCTACAATTAATTATTTTTCTGTACTGGAGAAGAAGATGAAAATTGGTGTGGTGTCACAATCTCATGTAGCTACTTCTTTTATAGTCCTATGCTATCACCAGCCATCACCAGTCATATTCAGTAAACATATCTCATGTAAAATAACAAACTTTTAATTCCTCTTCAAGTTATTCCTTCAAAGGGTATTCAGTAGTTCTCATTTCAAATAGATTCACATTAAACATGTCCATAATGTAGACATTTTTCTTATTTCATGTTCCTTTTGAATAAAATTAACTGCAAAGTTAAAAGAAAACTAAATCAGTTATAAAGTATACACTAAGATATAAATATGGTATACCAAATTGACTCGTACTGGAAATTCTCATTAATTAATTAATTCTCAAAATAAATTTCACAATATCATGAGATATTAAAAAACTCCATTATTTACTCTTAAATTTCAAAGAACATTATATTAGATTTAATAAAACATTCTGTATTAAGTCTTTAGAATATTTTTAGACTTGTGTACCTTTATCATCAATTAACTTGCAAAATACAAATAATTTCTCATATGTGAAATGTGAGACAAAGATTAAATATGACTTACCGGTATAATTTTGTTAGACCGCCAATTCTAAGTTTTTAATTCTCAACATCTCTTTTTCATCAGACATATTATATTCTCAAAGCACATATTAGAACTCTCACATCAGAAAGATGAAATGCCTTTCCCTCAGGTTTTTGCTTTGGGATTACCTCCCTTACCTACTTACTGGCTGAAGTCCACATAAAATCTCAGAAAGATGGTGTAAACCGAAATAGGCTTTCAGGTTATGATCCTTGTGACCCATATTTGGGGTCACAGACTCACCAAATTTACAATTTAGAATCCCTTACAGCCAAGTAGTCTGTACATAAAATTTCAGCTTGCTAGAGCCATTGGGACTGGAGAAGATGAAAATAGCTTTTTAGGTAATGACCCCTGTGAGCCACATTTGGGGTCACAGTGTCACCAAATCTACAATTTAGAATCCCCTTCAGTCAAGGAGTCTGTACATAAAATTTCAGCTCTATAAGTTCATTGGGACTGGAGAAGAAGATGAAAATAGCTTTTTAGGTAATGACCCCTGTGAGCCACATTTGGGGTCACAGGGTCACCAAATCTACAATTTAGAATCCCCTTCAGTCAAGGAGTCTGTACATAAAATTTCAGCTCTCTGGAGATGGACGGACGCCATCCCATGCCATAAGCCCATCGGGCCTTTCAGGCCTGATAAGCTAAATATCTGTATTTAGAAATCCAGGCCCGCTATGCATTTCTGGTGCAGCGATTCACTATCTTGACACAACAAACTGCAAGGCTTAAATCAGCCAGTAGTGCAGATTGGCAAGAGTTATCCCTTGCATTAGGAAGTTGACCCTTTACATGAAGTTCCCGAAATATTCCAGTATTCAGTTCAGGGTGCTGCTCTAATAGTCTGATAATGTGAGTCTATTTAATAGGAAAATAGACCCATTGGTTATGTAGCTCATTAGCTTTTGCAAAATTTCAGCTTTAGGACTAGACCAGTTGAGAAGAAGTCAAGTAAAGAAGTCAGGTAAAGAAGTCAGGTAAAGACCATCAGGACTGACCAATGAGCTAAAATTGCAATGGAGAAATGGGGGGGGGGGGGGGGGGGGGGGGAGTCAATTTTCTATTTTCCTTCAAACCCAATCACCCCCATCCCCCTCCTCCAAAATTTTTTGCAAGTAATTTGATGGACCCCAAAGATGAACCACCCCTTGCAAATTTCTCGATTCACCACTGAATCGTATGTTTGAGAGAAGTATAAAGGCAAACGTTACCTTCAGTCTTGAAGTACAGGCACCAGGAGAGGTCAAAGATGAAGTATCCCAGACAGATGGAGGTAGTGGTGTGTTGAAGGGGTGTGTTTGGTCCACCTACAATAGAATGAAGTCAAATGAGACAACATCCATATTTCATATACTGTTTTAATCTCATGTGATAATATTTCATTTATGTACAAAGAAAAGATGGATTTTGTATTTTTTGTATTTTTTATCCGATTTCATCATCATACTTTGTTAGTTATTTGGTTGGTTTTACATTGAATCTGCACCAGCAACAAGATAAGGTGAGTATTTCATGACTGCTGGTATTATTGATGGGATAAAGCCGGCAACACAATCTTGGCTATACATTGTGAAACCTGCAAGCATCGGCTGGAACTAGGGAACCATGGCTGGTACACCAGCAATCAGATTACGCCATGTTGTTTTCACTTGTAACACTTTATTTTCATCGATATTTCAGTATTTCATTAGCATTGACATAACTAGAAATGTGTGCATGTGATGCACTGTGATGTCCCCTGCTCCTTCAACTTTCAATCCAAACTTGTTTTCTTAACATTATTTTTCACTTATGATTTTGAGATGGAGGTCCGAAAAGGTTCCTTATCCCTATGCACTAAGTTCAAACTGTTTCCATGGAAAATAGAAAAAATAGAAAAATCAGAATAACCTAAGTAGCAAAAGGCACCACTCCAACACTAGGTCTAACCATATACCAAGTTTCGTAAAAAAAAATATTGAACGTTTTTTTAGATATGACCCGGAAACGAAAGCATTTCGGAAGGACGGAAGGACGAAAGGACAGACGGAGGCGAAAATAGTATGTCTCCCGCAAAGCTTTGCAGGGGACATAATAATACATTGAAATATGTTATTGTGGCAGCCACTTCTAGAGTTATTTCCCTTGTCTAACAACCTGATTCCTTTGCAACTGAACAGATCACACTTATACACCAGAATTACAATCTTGACTCGCTTATTAACTTAAGGAGACATCCATTGTGTTATTGGGGGGTTACATTTGTCAAACGTTATTTGTGGTGTTATTTTATCGAGAAGTACTGTTGTTGCCAAAAATAAACAGTTTGATGACAGTTGACTCTGTACAGTGACGATATAAAGGTAAAACAGGCCTACAGTACACCTTCGTACTTAAACTTACTCATCCTCAAAAGGTATTTTGGGTAAACGTTGCAATACTTGTCTACGCAGTATGCGTTATTATACTCAAACATCCACTTGCACTTTCAGAATTTTCCAAAAATAAACATCCTATCTTCACTTCTTACAAAGTATATAGAGCCAGTTGTGTTTATTGTCATTGTCAATTTAGATACGTCAGACCCGATACTTGTAACTTACATGCAAACGTTACGTACATCATCAGAATTTTCTCTCACAAAGTTAATCTCTTAAGTTCTCTCTCCAAAAATAATTTCTCCCTAAGCCCCCCCCCTGTTGCTACGGGCCTGTAAAATCAGACAATCCATCATGTTTGGCACGTCAAATAATCAAACGTAATTTTAGAAACATATATATGTTCAACGTACAAAAAGATAATCTTGGATAGATAGGTCATATTAGTACTGGGCATAAAATTGGACATGGAGTTTCAGTTTCTGCACGTGCATAATATTTTATTAATAATAGTAATTTTGATATATTTGGAGATTGAGGATGAATAGGCAAGTAAAGTGAAATTATTTGAACTGAAATCACCACACACAGTATTTTGGCACGTATGAAATAAAATATTATAAAAACAATGGATGTCACTTTAAATTACAATTCACCTTGGATTCACTAGACATTAACGATGTTTACCTGCGTCTGTGAACGGCCAGGGTCCCTGTACGAAGCTACACCACGCAGCAAGAAAGGAGATGAGAAACGCGTGGATGACGGTGACAGTGCGACAGTGCCACTCATTGCTCCGGCGTGGATTTACCACACACAGGACGACGTACAGAGTCACCCACGCAGTCAGACAACTCACGACCAGCAACAGCGTCATGGTGCCAGGAGGCTCTCACATCTGTAATTACAACAAAACTAATTTATTATCTACGAGGGAAATCATATCAGGCTCCATATTTTTCATACGATGCCATAGGGCAAAATATTACTTTGTTACCCTGACTTCGGTAATAAACAGAATATTATATTCATGTACATGTCATACTATATTTATGACAATGTGCCTGAATATTGGTATATTGCTCTCGCTCGGGGAATACTCATATTCATACACTCATGTTGTAAACATAGTATGACATAGACACTCATATAAGGCCCTAGTGCACAATATCATTTTGTCATGATGACGTTACGTCATAAACGATGCTATGTCACTTTTCGTCTATGAATGAAATTGGATTTTACCTTAATTTCATTACTATGGTCATTAATAGAATATTATATTTGTGTCTGTCATACTATATTTACGAAACTCGTGCCTGAATATCTGTATATATCAGAAATACTAATATTCAGGCATTGTATCACATATACACTCATATCATATCTTCCATATACCATTCAACCGGTAATTACAAGAAAACTAGTATATTATTCAACCTGTACCTCCCCAATCTCTACAACTGGCTTATTTAAACCTTGCTGAATGTCATCGCATTTTCTGTGCCAGATCTGAGGCAAGCAAAACATTTTATTGGTAGGAGGAAAACCCACTTTGACCTTGTATAAATAGAAATTTGTCAGGTATTAACAATGTACACAAAACTACAAAAATTTATTAATAAACAATGCTGTTCTTTTGCTTTATGTTTATTTTGATTTAGTGAGATGCTACATAGCAAACCCATGGTAGGAGAATCTGTAAATGAAGCAATTTCTTTTTCAATCTAAATAAATTTAGATCAACAGTTTTATATTTAGTTATATAACATACCCACGACAATAAAACACAGGTGGTCAATGGGACCGACAGCGTGCTTTATGAGACAATAAAACATGCTCGTTATTTAGGACGTCAGTTAGAGCGTCACTTAGCAAATGACATCATATTTACGTCACTTTGATTGTTCAATTGCTGGTGAATGTGTTCTACGACGGGAGGCATTAATATATTTTTTAAATAGTTTATGCAGGCAACACAATCTCTCCATGTTTTTTATATAAAAGCTAGTTATTGTTAAGGGGCATCTCATATAAGAAATAGAGGACTCGTTGTTGTGCTTTATCGCAGAATAAAACATAGCAGAGAGCATAAAACACTCACGGCTGCGCCCATCGTGTTTTATGCTCCCTGCTATGTTTTATTCAACGATAAAGCACACCAACTCGTCTTCTATTTTTTAAATAGTGTATAACCCAAAATAAAAACTGTTGATCTAAATTTATTAAGATTGTTTCTTTTTTAACCAATACATCTTTCTGCTCTGAGGAAGAAGGCAATTGATTTGAAACATGTAACATCTAAATTCTGTTTTTTTGTGCAGATAACCCATTGCCGTTTTCTCCTCTTTATACATATTTCAGTTAAGCATCAAAATACAAACAACAAACAGTTATTTCAAACATATGCTTCTTTAAGACTAAAATGTTCCCTATTGAATATTTAGCCTGAAACACAATTTTGTCAAATTAAAGGAAAAAAACAATCACAAAATGTCAACAAGCTACCAGTATACAAAATAGTGTTTAGTCTTTACTGACACCAGCCTTTCCTTAACAGGTGTGCAATGTGTAGACACTCAGTTAGTCCAAAAATTACATGTATGAGAGCAGCATTTACGCCAGTAGCCCAATCTGTACTCTGCAGCTAAAGAATACATATTGCTGCAGAGGGTCAAGTTTACAATACAAAGATGGAATAACAAATCTTTCAATTTGTCAACTTACAGGGATTCCTCAGACATCCAGCTAGACTAAATTTAAACAGAATCCTTTCACTTGTTGCTGAGCAAATACGCTTCACCATTTGGTGACAGACCAAAACAAACAGCGTTTGCTCTCCTTACAGTGAGGACATCGCCTGACCGACCCTAATTTCGATTCCCTAAGCTCGAAATTAGCACTAGTCCGGTAGCCCATGGCTAGTGAAAAGGAAGCAGGGCTTTTAGAGTGTAAAAACTGGTAGTCCAAAAGACTAAGGGTGCAACGATACACCGATACATCTCGATTCATAGGCGTACGATACGATACACGATACGATTCACCAGTGCTACGATACGCTACGATACGCTACGCTACAAATTATATATTTAGAGAAATTTTTTTCTTATCTTATTTTGTCAAATACAGTAAATGCTTTCTCATTAGAGTTTTATAGTATTCAACATGAAAGAATTAGGAATTTTAAAAACAAATTGTCTGATGAAACATGAGATTGAATGATCCAAATTTTCTGAACTTTGAGGCCAAGGTTTTAATAACACTTTGTGTATCGGGATACATATCAAATCGTGGCAGTTGTATCGAGATATGTATCGTATCGTGACCTACCTGCATGGTTGCACCCCTACAAAAGACTAGTTAAAATTTGAAGTGAAATGATCATGGAGATTTATATTGACTTGCTGGAATAAGTCTGGACTAGTACTTTTTTAAATGCACTAGTCCAAATGGCTACTGCATTGAACAGGTTAATTTCGACCCCCGTCTACTAAAAAAAAAATACATGCAATTTTTTTTTAAAATGAATCCCAAATATTTTTAAAATATGTAAGAATTTCTCTGGTACATATATTTATAACAAAAAAATACGTCAGATCATCTAGTACATAGGTCAATGAATTATGTGTTGAGTTCCTAACATACTTAGCTGAGCAATCTTATCACTATCTATCAGAGATGTACCTTGGTGTGGAATATCTAGTTATTACACCCTGTTATCACATATCTCACTCATACAAGCAAGGTCTCATCATACAGCCCAATACAGGCCTAGAAATATCACTAGTCCTTGGGCCGGAGACTAGTTAGGCATAATAAAAAAAAAATTCTGGTCTTTACAGGCTGACAAAAATTATGCGATGACGCGATTTATTTGTTTATTTACAACATTTTTTTTATTAAATGAAGAGTTAAACAAACAAAATTTATACAATTATTTATTTAAATAAAGCACAAACCCTCTTAAATATGTGTTACTATTCCAAATAGTCAATAATCTCACCCCTACACTCCATCTCAACAGAAACGAGTGACATTTTCTATGTCCAATTTTTTCTGAGGCTAAAAAAATAGTTATATGCCCCTTACTTTTGCAAACCTAGAAAAAAGAGACCTGAGGCGTGGGTTTGAAACTGATGTGGGCGGAAACCAGAAACAACCTTAGCTAACTTAGGCTAGCAGAATTTGGAAACTATAAATTATTAACATGCAAATTTTCATACTAGTTAGCAACTTAACAATATTATTAAAAGGACTTTGAGATAGGTGTTGATTTGAGAGTGGATCTACATTAAAGTGTGTGGTAATGAGTTAAAATGTGTGAGTCTAAGGTGAGCATTGGCAGATAAACCACAATAAACATAACAAACCTTTTAACATTTATCTGCTTCTAAAATTTGATTTATCATAAATGCTGTAACAATAGATTTGAAAATAGTCACTCAAATGCGTTTGTTCATGTCTTATTTTTTCACAAGAAACTGACAATACATAGGCGTAGGAACAAGCTTTGAAAAATCATACCTTTGTTATTACCCGATTGATCTTTTTTGAATGATAGATAATATGATGACAACATTCTGAAATATGATTTCAAACGCCGTTACGGACATGGGTTGTTCACCTCATTACATCCCTTTACTTTTTTTATAGTATAAGGGGCTGGATTGTTGACTTCATATGCTCTCCAATCGCTGTGGGTAATCTTACCAATCTCATTTTTACTTTGCTACTTCAAAATTAAATTTGCTCCAACAAAGGGAATAAATTTAGGATCATATCTTTTGAAAAATGTTTACTTTGAGGCCTGAGTGCAGTGTTTTATGTCACAAATTTTAGAAAAATGACAAAGGGAGGCAAGTCAAACTAAAGTGCATAGGGTACTGTTATATGAAATTTAATATTCTGTTTTAAACAACATTAAAAATTATGAAAAATATTGCAAATGTTACAAGAAAGATTGTTGTATGTGATGAAATATTTGCCTGGCATATAGAAGTCGATAAAAGCTACAAATATTGATAATCCGAGGCTTGTTGAGGATATTTATTTTTATCAATGAGTGTATATGTAAGGTGAGGTGAGGTGAGTTGGGGTTTAACGCTGCTTTCAAGAGTATTTCACTTACATCGCGGCTGCTAGTATTATGGCAGGGAGAAAGCCCGCAACGCCATGTACCTATGCTTTGCTGTGAAACCTGCAAGCAGCGGCTGGAACTAGCGAACCATGGGTGGTACTACGCTGAAATTCAGTGTAGCATTGCACCCAAACCTTACTGCGTGTAGAACAGTTCTCAACTGCAGACAAAGTTGCCGTGCCCCTGGCGGGATTCGAACCCCGGACCTCTTGATCCAAAGCCGAACGCGCTAACCACTGCGCTATCCCGCCCCCGAGTGTAGATGTATTTTAGAAGAAACGAGTGTGATATTCTAATTATCATTCAAATCTTTTACTCTCAATGATAAATGTGCATCTCTGTATTTTAAGTGTGGTGATGTCATAGCATTGCATTGCCGCAAAGACGTATATCAATCTAATATATTGATTGTCGTTATGTTTATCAATTCGTGACATCATGGCAATGTGATATCATCAGCTTTTCTGTTCGTCATTCCTTGATGATATAAAAGCATTATGATGTCATTATGTTGATAGTGACCGGGCATTGTGCAAAATCTACTGTCAAAATAATATCTCGGCAAAGAGTTACGAACTTACGTAATTATTTTATAATGAAATGTTTTTCGTTACAAATATGAGACATATTACCACTTTGATACATCAATACATTATTCATAACATAAATCAAGTAAATTTTATGGTCGATAACTGTCAGAACGTAGCTTGAGATTGTACCATTAGCCTTAATCACTTAATTAGATTCCGTTTGATAAACAAATAACACCCAACAGTTGATTACACTCGTCTGTTTACCTCGACACCGGCTCTCATACGATAATTGACTACATTCAATCGCATGTAATCTAGATAGTACATACCACTTCAATCACAGACATGGACTTTGAAATACTGTATAATCTAATCTGTTTTCCTTTAGTCGTATAAGCAGGACTTTTCAGGTTGCTTCTTGCAACCACTTGTTTCCAATGGAGGCCGCCATTTTGTTGTCGGATGAGACGTTCTCCAAGCGGTTTCATTGGTTATAATAAATTTATTTCTCTTGAAGCATTGAAATGTGGAATGTAATATATCTTTTTGAAGTTTTTTGTCAAGTATCGATAGATATATAAGCACATGCATCTGCAACGACACGTTTAATGTTTTTAATTAATAAAGTCGAAAGCACTGCGAGTCTTATTTTCTGTGACGTCATCAACGTAACGGGCGTTTACAGGGAAACATAAACACAAACATGTTATGATGTTTTTATCCTCGATTCGGTGAGGTATGTATTTTTTAAATCATGAATCCAATTTTGGGAAAATGATTGTTGAATTTTTTAGCAAAGCTATAAGTAACTAGCGATGTGCACTTACCGGTACAAATATTCAGCACTTGGATAAAGAAAGGCGGCAAATTCAAATCAACTTTGATGCTACAAGCTAAAACTAATTAACCTGTTACAAATTCATGAATCACTGATAAACTGAAGACACGCACGCTCAAAATCACAAACAGTATCTGGCCAAAAGTGAGTCATCAAAGCTGAAATCCCATAGACTTAACCATTGGAAGAATATTTTTCATAAATAGAGAAGTCCTTTTATTTTTTCCTTTTTGTACACAGCAAGGAAATCATCTCTGCTATACAAAAATAATTAACTTTTATCTTTCTGTCAATTAGTCTTAGAATGACAACTGATTAAGCAACACATGTACATCTTGTTTTACTGCTGCTCCAGAGACAGCCATGTTGAAGATGATAAATATGCCGTTATTTTCTGACTTTTTTTGTTTCAATTAGCTGCAGTTTTCTTTATTGTCATCCAAATACACAATGGAAATTATGGATATGCAGCTGAGATTATTTCTCAACTTGTAGATACCTTTTTAGCTCATCAGGCCTGAAACGCCCGATGGGCTTATGGCATGGCATGGTGTCCGGTATCCGTCCATCCGTCCGTCCGTAAACTTTTCGCATTTTCATCTTCTTCTCCAGAACCATTTGGTCCAGGGAGCTGAAATTTTGTGTGCAGACTCCTTGGCTAATGGGGATTCTAAATTGTAGATTTGGTGACCCCGTGACCCCAAATGGGGTCACAGGGGTCACATCCTTGAAAACCTATTTTCATCTTCTTATCCAGTTCCACAAGGTCTAGAGAGCTGAAATGTTGTTTGCAGACTCCTTGGGTAAATGGGGATTCTAAATTGTAGATTTCGTGACCCAATGACCCCAATGGGGGTCACAACCTTAAAAACCTATTTTCATCTTCTTCTCCAGTTCCACATTTAGGTCTAGAGAGCTGAAATGTTGTGTGCACACTCCTTGGCAGATGGGGATTCTAAATTGTAGATTTTGAGATTTCATGTGCTCTTTAAAGGGAGGTAATTCAAAGGAAACAACAGTAATAAATAATCTTCAAGTGTGACTTTATTTGTAGCGGATTTTATCTCTGGCCTCAAAGATAGATCAGAGGGGTAAGGACCGTAAGACCTATTTCATCTTCTCCATTATAAAGTGCTTCCTATGTGATATATCTCTCATGTAGAAGTTTACATTTTGAATTAGTTAATGTATATAAACCCTGATGAGCTACAGAGCCCATGGCTCTATTTTTTAAGCAATTCAGCCAAAAATTAATCAATGTAAATTATTTTTTCAACAGTTAATTAACATGAAAGTCTATGGGAATTTCAGTTTTGATGACTCACTTTTGGCCAGGTACTGTACATCGAAACCTCTGTCGTCCGAATGCTCTACCTCACAAACTAACTATCCAATTGGGTTGCTAGAGCCTCTCGACCTACGATGATGCATGCAAATTGCAAATGATTCTACCTTGTCTGTACAATTTCAAGTTTTGACATCAACTCAATGATGTTGTCTTATATGGGTCATTCTCAAAAAAAGACCAGATTCATCATGTTCATACAATGGAAAATACAGAAATTCAAAGTGTCCAACTGAATGTTATTTTTATCGTTTTCAATGGTCAACATATGAAGAAATGCAATCTTGATAATTTGCATGCATGAAAGAAATAAAATTTGGCCAAATTTTGAGAATGACCCATATATGTACTTTTTTAGAAAGAAATAACATATCAAAAAGTAGGTTGTCATATTCAATCATATGTTAGAAATTGATACAGAAGAAGATTGAACATTGGCGTTTGAGGTAAAATAATGTACTGTAGGCCTAATGTCGTTGGAATTTTGTTGGTAACCAGGCTCGAACTGGAAGAATTCCGAAGAATTTGACAAAGATATCACTTTATATTGATCATTGTTCAATAATTTAAACTTTAATTAATTTAAAATTTAATCACATGTACATAGTTTAAAAGTTTTTGCAACATGATTGCAAAATTTTCAATTTTCATATAGATCCAATATTTCATTCAGCAGTACACAACACTGTCAAATCTTATCAATATATGCTTATCAATATATGTATCAATTCCAGAACGTGACACCATGAATTTCGATTATGATGGAGGACAGTTAGGTTCTGGTAATAAACCACGAGCTTTCGCTACCATCATGAACTCGCAGGAGAAGCTCTACTGGCGCCGGAAGCTTCCCGTTGGCTTCCAGTACTATTTGGAGCGTCTTTCGCGCAGTCTCATCCGTGGTATGCCAGACAACGTGTGTGAGTTTGCAGCTGTTTATCTGGAGGAGAAGCTTGTTGAGAGAAATGGTAAGACATGATTCGAATAAACAATTTATTGATGGACATACATGCTGGTTTATAGAAAAACCTTAAAATCTGAATAAACTAATTTAATATAAAAATATTTGAAGATTATGTCTAAGTTTTTATACATTTTCCTGGTTCAAAATTAGCGTTACTCTCAGGGTATTGCATTGCTTCTGAAAAACATGCTTGATGTGTAAATTGCTATAACTAATCCAAAGAGCTAGTGAAAACTGAAAGATGATAATTTATGGCTGAAGAATGGCAATTGTGATCATATAAAGCTTGATCCCTGTTCTCAGTTGAGATGCAGAAGCTGCCGGACTTGTCTTACTTTGACAAACTGAAGAAAAAGAAAGAGATTGCCCTCCTTGTGTCGGATCAGCCGGATGTGACGGAGAGCGATCCACCTCTACCTCAGTCAGGTAATACATGAATTTATCATCCAAAACTGGTTCCCACAGTAGATATCGCTTGTGTGAGATCAAGCGATATCTACAAGCGATATCTACATTGTAGATATCGCTACAATCAAATCGTCATAATCCTATTACATCATCAGTTAATGACATCACAAAGCTTTGGCATCACTGAGAACACTGCTGACAATGCTATGACGTCACAATGGTGATGACGTTACAATGCTATGATGTCATAATGCTTATGACGTCACAATGCTATGACCTTACTGAGATCACTGCTGAAGAAGCAAAATGGCAGTTTGGTGTTTCAGATATGTTATTCTTCGGCTAATATTTGTTGAAGAATGATTTTGAATGATAAATAAAATCTCACCCTCGTGTCTTCTGATATCATTTATCATCCAAAACTCGCTCACACAGTAGATATTGCTTGTGTTAGATCAAGCGATATCTACAAGCGATATCTACATTGTAGATATCGCAACAATCAATTCGTCACAATCCTATTACATCATCAGCTAATGACATCACTGAGAATGCTGATGACGTCACAATGCTATGACATCACTGAGCTCACTGCTGAAGCAGTCAAATGGCAGTTTTGTATTGTAGATATGTTCATTATTTTGCTATTAATTGTTGAAGAATGATTTTGAATGATAAATAAAATCTCTCCCTTGTGTCTTCTGATATCAAATATATCAACACTCGTTGATTAAAGTAAAGCCTGGGATATTTGTAACTTTAATCAACTCGTGTATATATTTGATATCAGAAGACACTTGGGTGAGATTATACTAACAGCTATCTCCTTAATTCTGTAGTCTACTGAATGGTTTGTTTTGTCACTTCTCATGTACTTCCCACTGAATCAGGAAGTGTGTTCCTAATTATAATATGAATCAAGTCAAGTCTGTTCTTAGTGGTTGAATTTGACACTTGAGACACCCCTCAATCAGGTCAATAATACATGTTGGTGGTTTTGTATTGCTGTGAAACTTGTGAGCATTGTCTTGAAATCATGATTGCTTATGCTGCATTCCATTTCAATGTAACATCCGATCAGTTACATTGCCCCGAAACTGTAGTGCATATAGAACAGTTTTGTCCAGCAGCCAAATTTGCAGAGTCTCTGATCTGAAATTGAAAAAACATTATTGTTGCTAAGGTACCAAGCCCGTTGGTCCTGTCAAAGTCACAACTTTGGTCCTGTCAAATTGGGATCAGCTATCTGTAACAGTATAAATTCTTGTACTTATTTCTGGAGGAGACCCATGAAGGATTTAAACCCACACACTTAAAGTCCGGCACCAACTGCCAACACTGACTGTACCGACATTCAACTGTCCATTCAACAACTCACCCATTTGGTCTCAATGACATCAATAATGAGTAATCACTGCAGCTGCCAGCGATTTGAGAATAGGGCACTTCAGTGACCCTTTTTATGTGATTCAAATGGACTACAATGGAATTATAAAGAAATTAATTCACTTAAAAGAGTGCCATATAAGTTTTTCAAAACTCCTGCTAATTTTTACAATCCTCATTCTTGCATTGGTAATACAAAATTCACACTAAATGTCATATGACACACTTGCTCAGATAATAGTCTCTTTATCCAGTCGAAGGGCAAAATAATAATACGATGGATGATCTATCATGTTCTTATTGTTCTTCTGGTCAAATAGAAGACGAATTTCACATATTGTTAGTCTGTGATGCTTATTCTGCCTGCCGAAAGAAGTATTTAAATTGTGTATATGTCAATCCACAAACAATGTATAATCTACTTAATTCTAATAACATTGATGTCTTAAAGTCCGTTGCCATTTTTATAAAACATGTGATGTCCATTTTAAAATCCCGAGCAAAACCAATAAACATGTCACGTGATCTCATGCTGTCATGATGAAACATCAACTGTACTTTGGGCCACTGTGCCTTAAATACTGAATAAACTTGTCTGTCTGTCTGTCAAAGGGCAAAAGACTCCTAAGGTTGCCAACTTAAAAACATTCAAGACCTTTATAAACTTTGAAAATGATTCACACAGAGTATCAGATATGTTTTGGAAGTAATTGATCACAGACACCAGGGATTGTCAATGAACTTAAATTTTCAAACCACAAGCCTTTCAGACAAGTTAATTTCCTAAAGTACTTGTCCAAAGCTATTTCAGCTGGCCAAATGCATCTACATGATCATATAGCATCTTTAAATTCTATGTAGTCTTTTGGACTAAATAGTCAATATATTTTACTTCTGCTAACTCATGCATATTGAATTGTGGACAATTAAAGTAAGATCATTGAGGCCTACTGAGTAATGAGAATATAGCTGAACAGGTTTCAGTCAACTGTTTGACTAATATGGTGTACTCTGTCAGTCAAACACTGTATCAAGGTGAGACAATGAGTAAATTAATTCTCAGCTTCATGTTGGGCTTGGCCTGAGGCGCAGAGTTCTTGGTTAAACACTATGGGCTTGTCACTAAGATAACTAACTAGGAACAGGATGAGTGAAATACATGACAGGTGTTATTCAATGTGGAGCTTGAGCTTCAGATATATATCAATGTCATCACTGTGGACAGATATGTACATTGAATCAATGGATCTGAGACACTTGGAAATCATGAAGTGTTATCATGCCCCTATGATGCCCCAGGAAAAGATTAAATCTGTCATGAAGACATAAGAGTAAAAGATTAATGGAAAGGGAGCCGTCTCAAGTCTAGAAACAAACTTTCAATTGCATCAGCTCTTAAAGGGGCAGTAGCACGTTTTTTGGCTCAAATAAGTTGATGAAATGTTTTTGAAAAATAATATCACTAATAGTAAAACACCCTTCTCTATTCAGAAAATGAAGTTATGAAATGATTATACATGGTTCTGTAAAGCCATGGGAAAATTTTTTGTCATTCAGAATAATAAAATGTGTTCACAATAAAATGGCCGCCATGCAATTTTTGTTTTATACGCAACACCATTATTACCACTACGGATAATTGGTTTGTGTAATAAGATAAGATACACGTGCTACTGCCCCTTTAATGTAACAGAATTTTGTAGTTTCTGAATCTTTTTGATAACATTATTTTATGAACTGAAAAAATACCAAATTTATTAAATTATGTTTCTGAACCTGAAGATTGCTTGAGGGATGTGTCCCGATTAAATACTTGCCTGTCAAATACAGCTAATGCTTTTTATTATCCATATAGTTGAAAATAATCGAGATGATCTTTTTTATACGAACACATGTTCATATACTGCATTTGCCCAGTAACCAGTGTTAAATCACAAGTTCCCATATTTCGTCATCTTGTGATGTCATCAATAACATTGTTCGTGAGTCTGTGAAGTCACTGTAGCCTGTCGTCCCAAGAGAAGTGTGCCGAATCCTGACTATTTTTAAATGGAATAGAATAAATAAATAAATTACTACGCTAGGAAGTTTGTGATCTGAGTTTAACGAAATTTGTGTGAATTTGTGTAAAACCTTGCTCTCGCTCCAGCACTACAAAAATTCACACTCCTTTCTTCAAAGTCAAATGACACATTTCCTTGGGCAATCTCTATTTATTAATTTACTGATATTCATTACCCCATTACCTTTTCTTTATGAATTCTTTGATGACACAACTGTCTCATGAGATTAATTTTGAATTATTGTATTGTCTTTTCCGGGATTTAAAAATCTATAAGTCCCAGATCACTCATAACATTTTACCTTTGACTCACCATAAATTCCCTGAAAAGTGATAACTTTGAAAAAAACAATGAATTACCAAATTAACTTGACTTCCAGACAGAACTCTATGACATTGCCAAGCATCCAATCCATAAATCATATCATGGCTTTTTGAAAACATGTTTTAACCTCACATTGTTCTGTATTCAGTTCTTTAAGCTTTTATCCCCATAATAAATTACACCACTGAAGGTTATCATCAGAGAATGGGAATGGCTGTTCTGACATATTCCAGAAAGCAAAAATTTCATCACCTGGGCTTCATAATGTAGAGTGCAGTCAGCAGTATTTAGGTTACATGTGGCTCCACTCATTATAATAAATGTAGCAACAAGTGAGGCAGAAAGTGTAACCTTCATTCAAACAATAGACCATTAAGCCCCGGTCCACTACATGACACCTTAGCTTGTTCAACATTAACTTCAGGTAGTACATTGAATACATAACATTAGGCTCACTGCTGTTTTGCTCTTAGCTACGTCCTATAAAAAGAGCTATGAGCTATAAATTCAACAAGACGTGTAGTCGTATATATTATACCGTTTGCAGCTTCGTCGGTGCTGTAAATCGTGGTCTGCATTTCGTTTGAAGCACACGTAAAATAATTGGACTCGCCTCTGGCAGTAACCAGATTATTTTAATTAAAACTAAACGTCACATGCTGTTTGATAATGTTAGAGACATTTTAAAATACATTTTGAATCGTCTTTCAAGAGAATATACAGATAATTGGTTCAAAGAGTTTCCAATATTTTTCAATAGTTTTTCAAGTGTTCAATATAAGCAAACGATTGTTAACAAATGACAACCTTAAGGGCCTATTAGGTGGATTGGACTGTCGTGTTAGCTTACCTTAATCATGGGCTTGTCTATAAATTTGCTCTGTTTATATTGTATATAGATTATAATACTCGAGGGAGTGTGTTATATGAAATAAGTGTGAATTTATTAATTCCCCGAGCGAGAGCAAGGGTAGTAAAAATGTGCATGGTAATGATATACAGATGACCATTGCTTTTAGAACAATTTAAATCACTTTTTGAGACAACAACGATTACAGGTCGGGCTGTCCCGAACTACAGCACATGACTTGGAGTCGTTACAGAATGTTGCAACCTGAACTGTTTATCAGTTCTGCATTAGATATTTGACATACACAACCCTCTTGCTATTATATACCCAGGGAGCCTGTGGTTTTATCAGACCGACATTTCTCATGTTGCGCTCAGAGATGGCAAACTATGTTTTCAGAGAAATGTCATGGCCGATCCCACGTCTACAGATATAATACCTGGTTTATTTCAGTCACATCATCTACTGACATTTCTCCCAGGCATGCATCTAACTGACAGACTTGAAGTGGTCGGTCGGGACCTACCCGCTAACTTCTTACGGCACAGGAGATATTTACAAGCGAATATTCATACACCCGCTTGCCATATTTCCAGTGAAAACATGTGCCATGATCTTCTACTACTACATTGTTTCACCGCGACTTACCGTCTGTGACGTCATAAAACAATGGTTCGTGACGTCACTTTAGCTTGCGGTGGCAAGAGAAGTGTGTCGTTTCCTGGCTATTTTTACACGATTCAAATGTGAATAGATTGGGTAATAAAGAAATTATTACACTCGAAACTGTGCCATTTGACTTTTACGAAACTCGTGCAAATTTATGTATAACCCTCGCTCTCGCTCAGGCAATACAAAAAATCACACTCTTTTCGTAAAAGTCATATGACACACTTCCTCGGGTAATAATCTCTATATATTTCGGATTATTTCCTGATTATTGATGCAATATCAAATTGCCAGAAACCTATGAGCACTTGATAATCATTTACCGACTCGAATATATACACTTTAACATCTCTACTGAGATTAATTCATTGTGTTTGCATTTATTCCAAAATGTAAACTCACATTTGATGGGACTGTTTGTTTTATCGGTAGTCCAATGACATGTGGAGGTACATGGAGAGAGTTTATACTCTTATAAAATAAATGTGTGTAGACTTGTCACTTAGTCGCAATAGGTTATCCGAAACCATCATGCCGGTGAGCATATTTTCATCCTCGTCTTTATTTTATCATTATTTAGTTACTTTACGATACCTTTCGAATATTAAGAGAACATTATTGTGTAGGCCTATAGCGTTACGTCTGTGAATGAAAGGAACACTTCCCTTTCAAAATGTGTAGACGGAATGAATACCCTTTATTACGATACGTATATAGGTAGACAAGCGTTGAAGCAGAGCTACAGCACAACGCATTCCTTCCATAGAGCTACAGCTTGACACAATATGATGAAGCTACCTCTGGTCTAGAAAGCAATACAATCGGTCTATCAACGTGTAGTTGATTTCTGGACCACATTTATAAAATCGGTCAAACGTTTGAGCAGGATGTTGCAAATATAATATATGCCATCATATATATATATAATGGCATCGTGTCAAAATAATTTATCGATGCGGTTTAAGAAACGCTATAGCGCTAACACATGGCTCGTGGATCATACACTTCTCATAATCGTTTCCTGCTAAATAGACAGATCTTCCTTTGTTATAAAACCACATGACATAGAAAGTCGATCGTGGAGCGGATGTAATGATTTCCATTTAATCTGATGTGAAATAGAACATCGTTGTAAACCGTAAAAAATATTTGTGATTGATTCATTTATTCGATCACTTGATAAGGGTATTCAACAAACAAAATCAATATGTTCAAAATTATTTTTCAAGACTAACGAACAACAATGTGTGTGTCATCACTATGCTACAAATGTTATAGAAAGGCCGTAATTCAGAACTATGGAGAAGTTGCCTGCAAACTAGAATGGTGACTTTTCGACCTGGGGAGTAGAATGTTGCTTATTTTATAATGCCTTTCCTATGACTTACATGAAATTGTATTTTTCATTATATCGTTGGTAAACTAACTTCACCCCTAACCCTAGGCAGTCAGAGCAAAAACTAAATGGAGCCTGTTTAAGTCTACAAATGTTGGCCAATCTAGTTGCCTCAGCTCTAAGTTGTTCAGTACCCATTATTGTTTTACTTCATATATATATATATAGGAAATTGTTTTTCAGGGACTATGTGTTAGTCTACCCTATGCCGTCTATATTTACATTTACTCCTCACAACAGCAATAACATTTTAAGGGGCAGTAGCACGTTTTTTGCAAACTTTATTTTTTCAAATTTCCCATTTATAATGATAGTTTATGTCATTTGAATTAACTTTAGAGGGTAAAACATATTATTACACAAACCAATTATCTGTAGTGGTAAAAACTATGTTGCGTATACAGCCAAAATTGCATGGCGGCCATTTTATAGTGAACACAATTTATTATTTTGTATTACAAAAACGATTCCCATGACTTTACCGAAACATGTTCACCCATTTTAAACTTTATTTTCCGAAGAGAGAAGGATGTTTTACTATTGGTGAAATTATTTTTAAAATACATTTCATCAACTTATTTGTGCGAAAAACGTGCTACTGCCCCTTTATATACTAGTAGAAGTTATTGATTTGCATGGATATGACCACTATTTTAAAATGTGTCCTTTTCTCTGTAACATATTCTGAAAAACATTACCTCGCTCAATCTGTCTACAAATGATAACATAAATCGTCTGGTTAGCGAGGGCAGGTATAGTTCTAGTTAGTATGCCAATTATATATATATATATATATATATATATATATATATATATATATATATATATATATATATATATATATATATATATATATATATATATATATATCGGTATGACTCAGAGGGTATATGTCTGCGATTAGGACTAGATAAACACTGCCTATATATTGCAGGCGGGGTCTGCTGGGGGAGAACTGAAAACACGAGGATAACATAGCACAGGTGTACACGGAATAATCAGTGCGAGTTTTACTTGTATCAAAACATCTGTAATGCATCGAATACAACAACAAACTAACTGTCTGGGTTAAAATGCTTGCGTTGGGTGCTTCGTATGTGATCCAGGGCCCATATTTTCGAAGCTGTCTTAGTGCTAAGATGGTCGCAAGTGCCATTTAGTAACATACGGGCCCTTGATGGAAGGAAAACCCTGAGAGATGTGTGACCATAATCCAAATATTGAATTAGTTACAAGTTTAATAAATTATAAGTGAACATCAACCAGTACAATGAATCATAAATGTACCCCAACCAGTATAATAAATCATAAGTGAACATTTATCAGATCTTTATCTTGGGTAATCAATTGTGGATTAAATGTCTCTGTCAGTCAGATATCCAGTCGGCTTATGCCTTTAATGCAGAGCAAGAAGGTCGATACAAAAATAAGAATAGACTGAAATTCTGGACAGACGTAAGTGCTAGGTGTATGCAAGATAAAGACTCTATATAGATGGCCGAAGTGTGTATCTGGAAACCGTCAAGATGTTTGACCTTTGGATTAATTTTTCAGAAGAGAGTGATTCCAGTTTATCGCCACCAGGTGGTCGTGTTGTTGATACCCGTTCAGATATTCAGATATTCAGATATATATATATATATATATATATATATATATATATATATATATATATATATATATATATATATATATATATATATATATATATATATATATAGATGCGGAGTCATTCTCAGTCCAATATATGTCTTGCACATATCTTAGATATTCTACGTTTTATTTAGTTACTGTTATCGGGAGCAGAGGTAGATTTGTGTCTATAAGGAACGATATTATACATGCATACATATTAAGGTTCGTTCCCAATCCGTGCACTTTTACAAATATTTCTAGGGGCCCGGTACGTTAGCTCCTTTACGAATGTTACATCAAGCATGCAGTGATAAATTTACCTGCGAGTGCTGCATCAAATACTCATAACATTTGGAAAGGACTCATAAAAATTAAAACTGCAAGTCCCCTGGACTCGAAGATTTTTTTCTTTATTATTTGTTTACTCATGGAGGGACTCACTTTATTTTTTGCTGGGACTCACAATAGCTTGTGGTAGCGAGTCCCTGGACTCTGTATGTCATATTTGTAAATTTATCACTGAGCATGTGTTGCAACTGGAATCGTTGTTTAAATAAGCACACCCAGTTATCTATATAACGTATTAAACACACGTTTATAATATCGACCCGGCGTAATGACAAAGAGACATTTTTATCTATGGACCATGGGATATGCCAATTGTATACTTAGGATATATTTATATTTAATACATAATAGGTTTAAACTTTAATACTAATAATTTATTTTTGTTAGTGGAATTTCGTGAAATTAAGGGATATCAAACTTAGGAGTAACTTATTTACCCCGTCAATGCAATGAAGGAATGAACAACTTTGCTTTCTTTTTTTTCTCTAAATATGGACCCTTTCCGGTTAAAGATAAGGATAATCTTGTAATGTTAAATGAATTGTTCATGAAAGTCGACTCTAATTCATTTAACCATTCTGAAAATCTGAAAAGAGGTTTACATGGTGAACCGTCAAATGTATATAACATACAAACAAAACAAACGATGCAATTCTTTGATTTCATTATATGTTGAAGTCGGAAAGTACTGGTTTCAGAACTGCCTTCCGTTCCCACTAAACACCGTGTCATCGGGGCGCTTTAAACCGCAAATTTCAATGGACCGTAAACTTTTACTGGGCAAACTGTACTGGCATTCTCGTCTCTTGTTAGTAAACATATTTGATATTCATTTTATCCAACTTCCCCAAGTTATATCCAAAAACCAAGGGAAATTGCCTCCTCTTTTAATCATTTTATTAATATTTAAGGATATTTCAGTTTAACAGTAACGGAAGCGACATTTGAACGGATAAGTAACGATTTTATTTTCTTAAGACAGGATATTTCAGTTTAACAGTAACGGAAGCGAAATTTTAACGTATCCTGTAGACTTATAAGTAACTATTCTACCTTTTTGGGAGGTAAAATTGATGATATTGTGTTTCGTATTCTGATTGTCACCAACTTGAACTGGTTGCACATGTGGACTTATGTCGAGTTGGTCCGAGTGTATGTCGGGTGAGGTCTGCTATTGGAACAAACATCCCCGTCCTTGACACACATTGCACGTAAATTGTATATTGTTTAGCATTGTTTTTGTGCGGTAACCACACGACCATATGTCTGTGTTCATGTTAACCATTAACCGACTTGCCTTGTACACAAGACGTCGCCTTCCGCTACCTGACAACCCAGCCCGACCTTGTACACACCCTAAAACCCCTCCCCTCCTCCTCCCCTAGGGGTCACCGTAAACCCATTGACTAGGTAAGTTGAGTCTCAACTTGCACTCATATACCCGTACAGCAGAAGTGTCTAGTTTGCGGAATCAATGGGCAACGCATGAAATTTGTCACGATCCTGCACCGTCTGTCATTGATAGCGGCGATAAACAAGCATGTTGTCATTTATTTTCCCCGTCCCATCTTGCTTGAACACCTGACTGACCGATTTATGCGTATTTTGGGACTTGCTGTCAAGTGTAGATAAAAATATGCTTGTCTCGGTGCACTTGTTACACCATTGATAATAAATAATCGATGTACTGTCATTGATAACTAAGCAATACTCCCTTTAATAAATACTTATGCTGCTCAGATATCAGGACCCATATTGTTGATTTATGAGATATCGGATATTATGTCGATGTGTATGATAATGGTATTTTGTCTTTTGGAATAAACCGATATTTTTAAGTTTGATTAGCTTTCCGAGACCTTTCTTTCAGAAGCAATGCTTTGTTATTATCACAATCGAAGGTAAATATAACAAGTTTTCCAGAGGAAATGGTGGGACGTGTTGTTGTTCGCCTTTCTATAAAGTGTAGTGATTTCTGTACTGGAGATGTGAACACTGAAGTCATCAGATTGCACTGTGACGGTTGAGATGACTGCAAGATGTCCATTGTTGAGAAGTGAAGTCCGTTTCTTCCATCACAGCACGGATGTTTGGCTCAATGTTCTGATGAGTCGGCAGTTCGTGACGTTACATATGCATGTTGAAATTGTAGACGAACACTAAACGCCATGTAAACCTCACAATGCGCATTGTACATTTGTATGTCAGTGAGTATAGATCTTAAATATGCATGTTGAAATTGTAGACGAACACTAAACGCCATGTAAACCTCACAATGCGCATTGTACATTTGTATGTCAGTGAGTATAGATCTTTGCAGGTTTGTCAAAGAATGAAGAATATTTTATGGATACGCAACTTCTTCATTCTGTATAGGCGACGTTTCGACAACGACATTAGTATCTATGTCGAAACGTCGCCTATACAGAATAAAGAAGTTGTGTATCCATAAAATATTCTTCATTCTTCATCAACTCAACTTCTAGAATGCCCATCAAAGATTTTAGGTTTGTCAAAGTATATAGAAGATCCATGTAGAAGTAATGAATGCTGTGTCTGTAACTTTTACATTTTGAGAAAAACGGACCATTTGTAATTCTCAGTTTAATTCATCTAATCTTCTTCTTTTTACATACTTTGGTTATATATTAAGTTTTTACAGTTTGCACTAACTAGACAAACATTGTGCCTCCGAGTCAAACCCCCAATTCAAATATAGTTAATGTTTAAGATATTACTAGTACTTCTTTTAAGAAACATAACACACTTTTCGTCGGGTTCAATGTCAATCAATGAGCATTAGTGTGTTGTCACCTCGACCCCGAAAGCACTTAGTCAGGTGCACGATTATTAACAGTTGTACACGAGCCCGGCAACCGGGCTCCTTGCCGTGCCGTGTTGCCAAAGGTTGCCTTCCAAATTAAATCTGGGAGCCTAGTTCCGTGACAGAATGAACGCGAGCACTCTCTGTGTTTACCGAGCAGTTTATTAATTCGCACAAGTCTTGAGTTTGGACCTATTGGTTCGACCTCGGTGTGCAAGGAGTCCATCAGAACTGCAATGTTTGCCTGTCTGTCTACAGTCTGCTGTGGTTCAGCTAGGACAGTACAGCCCACACTGACTATTTGTGACTAATGAGTCATCTTAATGTTAGATAGGAAGACTTACTGTATGTCTGGGCCAACGGTCTCGTCATCAAGAAAAAACTTCGTTCTTCGGAAGATTAATTCTTGTCGACTGATAGTCGTATGCAGTATGAAGTCCGCATGCAAATGTCAAACAAACATTCGGGACAACAGAAAGCTCATCAAGGCCAGATGGGCGTCCGTCCGTCTTGACATTTTAGGCATGTTCACTAAACTAATTTAAACGACTTCTTCTCTGTAACCAATAGACACAAGAAGCTGACATTTTCCAAAAACATATGTGTTATGTGAAACTGTAGTTGATACGATTGATGTGTGTCGGGTGAATACTAGAGGGTGGTCACCACGAATCGTATTTACGTTTTAGCTCATCAGGCATGAAAGGCCGATGGACTTACGGCATGGCATTGCCAACGTCCATAAACTTTTCTCTTTTTCTCGACCTCTCCAGAACTGAAATTTTATGTACTGACTCCTTGGCCAATGTGGATTCTAAATTGTAGATTTGGTGACCCTGTGGAATGTGGGTCATGACCAAAAAACCTGCTTTCATCTTCTTCTCCGATACGAAAATCTTTAGAAAGCTGAAATGTCGTGTATAGACTCCTTGGCCGTATTCATCTTTCCAATGCAAGGTATAACTCTTGCCAGTCTCCATTACTGGCTGATTTACGTCTTGCAGTCATTTTCGTTTCCCCGAGTCAAATTTCTTTTTAAAAATAAATATTCGATTCGATATTCGATATTTTCTTACACAAGGACACTTATGGATATGCGCCAAAGTTGTTCAAGCTGTACCATCGATTATAAGCTTAGAGTTACGAATTTTAAACATTTTGTTATTTATCCGGGAAGTACTGACTGTTCCCGAACATTACCATTGTAATGCTAGTCGACTCAGTAAAGTGACGATATAAAGGTGAAAGTAATGATTTCTGATTGAAAACCTCAATTAGTCAAATGTTATTTTGGAAAACCTATCTACAAGACAAAGGAAAATTTTCGTTTGGTATTTTTTAATGCATGTGATGTAATTTCTATTTATGTACACGCATGAGACTGTTGCTCGATTTTTATTGGGAATCGATATGCCAGTTGAGTGAAATTATTTCAACTGAAATTGCACATACGGTATTTTAACATGTAGATTGGATGGACCCCTTATATCATATATATCATCAACGCCAAAAAATATTAAACTGAATGTCACTTGGTTTTACTTGTGTTTTCAAAATGTTTTAATATATATATATTTGACTGTTTTATGAGCGAGCTATTTAGGATAGGTGTATATACACTCCACATACACTAATTACACCCAGACTCTATAGCCGCTCTTTACATTCCGCAGATTGTGAGAGGAGTTGTCTTGAGATCCCACTTTGTAATCTAGCAGTGTCTAGCGTCATTACGTCAGCTAACTAAAAGATATATTCCTTGCAACTCATTCTAAATAACCCCAACTCACAGTCTCTGCCGTAACAAAGTCAGTGATTGCTGTGAAGAAAGTATTCCCCACCGCCCGATTACTTGTTTACGTGTGTTTCATGAACTGGTTGATTGAGGATTGTACGTAGAGCGCGTTCCTGGGCGATGATAAAGCCCGACTAACAAGCTGTTACCCATCCTGTGCACATGCATCTGCCAGGCCGCGTGAACTCCCGATTCCGTGTGAGAGAGAGATTTTCAGACAGACAGACAAGCAGACAAAGATCACAAGCCGGTCTACCCGACATGTATCTCCCTCTGTGACGTCACACTCAGTCGTTTGCCAACTTTCTCTATCTGTGCTGAAACAATCGAGCGACCGAGTGAAATCAAGCATGGGCTCCTTGCTAGGAAAGGCCAAGCCGGTCGTGTCGGCCGAATCGGGTTAGTCGAGTTTCTTCAATGTAGTTGAGTGTCGTGTTGGTGTTGTCCGCTGGCACATAGTTATTTCAGATGTAGAGGCGGTGAATGGACGTGTTAGTGTTACGCCACACTGTCACAATGCCACACTGTTTACACATGCAGCCGACAACATGATCATGCACGTGTGGAGGTGCTACTTGCTGTCAAACTATTGCTGCACCTCACCTGGCGGAGCCAATCATTTATGAATATTATATATATTTGAATATTATAGTATATTATGAATATATCAGAATTTAGTACTTTTTACTCAATGATTTTGTTTTTATTATTCCATGTCACAACAAAGTTGTCGGGGTATTAAAATTGCACCGCCCGTCCGTCTGTGCGTCCGGGCTTTTGTTTCCGGGCCATAACTAAAAAAAATTTAATTCATATTTTCTTGAAAGTTTGTGTACGTAGGTGTACCTTTTAGGATTTTGAACTTCTTTTGAATTTTATCGTCACCGTTTCTATGGAAACGCTACTTACAATGTTGTTTCCTGAATAAAAGAACCGGAAGACCTAGTTCAATGAAACATGGTATGTGAAACCATCATTATGTGTAGGTGAGCCTTTGGGTGGGTTTGTTTTTCTTTAAATTTTTCAAAATCTTTTAGTTTTTCCCTGACCTCTTCTGTAAACACTCCATCGCTGATTGGAATTTTTAATTCTAGATTTGTGTTGTGCGAAGTCTCCTTTGCCAAAGTGTAAGATACACTTATATAGATATACCCCCTAATTAATAACTGCCAAAATCTTTTATAATTTATTAGTTCAAGCCTGATGAGCTACAAAGCCACAATGACTCTATTTTTCCTATCAGTCATCCGGTCTCTCAATCAGTTCTTTAAAATATATCGTTCAGTGGATACAAACATAAAACAGTGAAATAAACAAGTTTGTGCTTTTGTATGTTTTTAAAAATTAGCAAATAATCACAATTTATTATATTTCCATTATCATTTCAATGAATTCACACTTGCATTTCGGTTGGTTTTTTTTCCTTCATTTCATACACATGAACAGAAATGATTAATATCTAGGTTCAGTGAGAACGGAACTTGTTCATGGTTAGTCATAATTGATTTCTGTATAATTTGACGACAGATGTAGGTATGTATACAGAATGCGTCATGCCTGTAGTATTCGTGCAAATATGCTTAGCACATAAATTGTCGATACAGTGATATTACTATTATTAAACTCATGTATACGTTATCACTTCGACGACTTGGTATGAGGGACAAGCCAAAAGTTGACGATCTCTCATCTTAAGCGATATTAACAACTGTTATTTCTATGATGTGTATCTGTCAACGTCAGTTCCCCGATTCCCTTTTCTTACATTCTTCCTCTTGGAACTCACACAAAAACAAGCAAACAATGCAGAATATGCAGTAGATGCGCCACATATATCAATACCATACTTCTTTTGCTCTAAGTATAAGTATTTAAAGGAGCAAGTTTGTAATGCGCAAATACATACGTAAGAGAACTAAAAGATAGAAAAAGTAAGATATGGCTTAATATGATAAGATAAAATAAGCAATTAAAGGGCAGATGGTGAATATTCTCCGAAACGTCGTATGTTAAAGTTAGGGCTGTGTATTGCCTCAATTTTTGTATTGCAGTACGTATTGCTGAACTGTAATCGTTAACCCATATATGCATGAGGTCTCCGATTTTTTTCATATTTTGTGAGCTACATCATTTTGCCACACAATGAAAAGAATGGGATGTCATTTAATCGTTAAACAATTTTTTCCATACTTATTTTTACATGTAATGCACGAAAGGGTACAGGATTTTCTTTTACAGATTTTAATAGGTGCACTCTCTGCAAGGCATACTATGGCCACAGAAACACATGGAAAGTTTTGTTTGAGTAAATGAATGCAATTTGGTCAGTTTCTCTTGGGATTTTCTCAGTTAATACTAAAATGTAACAAAATAATTAGTTTATTTGAATCAAAAGATATTTTTGCTAAGTATGCATCAGAACTTATTCTAAAAGTCATCAAATTTGACTGCTTATATCAGTTATCCAGCGTTTTCAAAAATACAAAATAATATGTTAATAAGTTATATAGTATTCTTTGAATCTGTTTAATTTATTATACAATAAGTATCTATCTGGACAAATGATTCAGGGAAACATCACCATCAAGCAGATGCCTGATTCAAGTGCCGTACACATTCAAATAATATTAATGTTGTGCCTGTTATAAGATAATAATCTGTAAACATTTAACGGTATTAAACCCGTATTTAAAAAAATATTTCCCTCTTCATATATTTTCACTTTGATTGTTTGTCAATGTCACACAACTTGAAACAGACTTGGTGCAAATGTGACATTAATGAAACTGGATGAGTATATATATATATATATATATATATATATATATATATATATATATATATATATATATATATATATATATATATATATATATATATATATATATATAATCTGTGTCGTCTTCTTACCACATTGGACAAAACGATGTTAAGAGTTAATTGTGATTTGATTTTGGGCAGAGCACCATTGTTGCCAATCCTGATGTTATTGGGAGTGCGACTTAGAGCTTTCTTCAATGGAAGCCGATTTGTGAAGAGTTAAATTCTGAATCATGTTGCTTGCAAATCTTTATTCTTAGTGCTTCCAGTAATTGCAAGGATGTAAAGAAATTGTCTAAGTACGTATAGAACATCGTCTGTGGTAGCTCACTCACCAAGTCCAGTACAGCAGTCTCCCATACCTGTGCATGCTATCACCATCACAGTTCCAGCACGCTTGTAAGGTGCAAAAGGTGCTCGTAAGGTGCAAAAGATACGCAGTTAAAATTTAAGACCAAACATCTTGAATCCGACCCTTTGAATCATAAATTGTATGGTGCCAAGATGACCGAAAAATGAAACCGTAGTCTAATCAGAGTTTACTGTTTTTTTTCCTTTTTTTGTCTGCCATGTATATGTTGGCACTTTTGAACTTTTCACATCATCCTAAAGAAGCATATTAATGTGACTAAATTACATAGAGCTGAAATTGAAAAGCATGCAAATGCAAGTGTCCATATAGCATATCCAAAACACCACCTCAATCACAGACAATTACCAAATAATGGTTAACTCTATTGCATATCGTCATATCGGTATTTTAGTTAGAAAACGAGTAGGGAAAAAATTCAAATTGTGTCATTATCATCATTCTATCTTTAGAATGAAATATCTAAATACAATAACTTTATTTTTTAAAATCCAAATGTTGATTGAGAAAAATGCTACCCTACATCAAACAGCGACAAATTGGCATGTGAATTGCCAGGTCACCGGAAGTGGCCATGATTTTTTTGGAAATTTCTAAAAAAATAAAGTGAATACTATAACCGCTTTTAATTTTATCCAGCTTCGTTCACCTCCATATTTGCATTCTCTGTCTTAAATAATAAAACAAAAGTGAAGGTTGAAGTACCCGTCCCAAAAATGGAACGATATGCATAAATAGGTTAATTTAATGTATTGCAATACGGCCACGATATATATCGCAAGATCCTCTGACAATGAGGTATTTTCTCAAGAAACCATTTAACTTGTGCCAATGACATTGCAACATGCTAAATGAGCTCTACATTCAACTTTTATAGTTCTTTTTGCAGTTTAAACATGACACATTTGATAAAATTCCCTCGGATCTTTAAAAATATCATTTGTAATACAGTCCACACATTCTGAAACTTCAAGATAATTTTCTTAATACAAGTTAAGCCAATAAATGTACCTTTTACAAGATAAAAGAACAAATTTGACTTAATATTTGTGAAAAATTATGAAAATCGATTGCAATAATATGTATTGCACAACTCTGTACTGCAATATATTGGTATTGCAATAATATTGCACAGCCTTAGTTAAAGTTGTTACCGTGCTTTTCTGACACAAATATGGATGTTTCTAAAATATACAAAATGTGAATGAGTATTCATTAAGATTGAACGTCGTCACATATAAACTAAATATATTTAAATGTTCTGTAACATATTTTTCGACGACATACCATTCCCAAGATTTTCAAATACCGTCTACTTTAGCGAAAACTATGTTGTCAAATGCGTTGAGATGACTATTATCTCTTAAAAGAAATCTGAAATTATGATTTTGGCTTTGCTTAGAAATTTTCCAAATTTGGAAACTATGTTAGAAGGACTACTTTCAAGCTGTAAAAGTACATGTGCAACGCACAGGGAGTTGGTTTGGTGGTAGATACATCTCATACTTATGGATTATTCTCATAAGCTGATAAAATATAATTAATACTTTAAAATATTGATTCATAAAGATAAATAGAGACAGCTAGATTAACTCGTAGTCTAGTCGATATCTAATACATGTGGCATACTTACTCTTCCTGTGTTAAGTTGACCTGCCTTCCTGGCAGCTAAACTTCCTATGACGTCACGGCACGTGCTCGGAAATTCCTTTCTCGAGTATAAGCTTAAAATATCTTTATTCGAACAGAAACAGGGAAAGTTTGAGAGTTATCGTGTCAATGGCCATAAATTTTGTTTTTAGCGTCTGCTATATTCAGACTTAAAATATTGACATGTCTGTATAGATAGTCAAAATCATAATTTTAACATCATATATATCCTGTCATAAATGGATCTATTTCAGTGAATTAAAAAATATCATAGGTACATTCGTGGAGGAGTTTTTAAGTTTTAAGTGCCATAATACAATTCACCACATATCCCACTTATTTATCAAATATACGTCATGTTTTGTTGCTTATGTCCGTTCCGCTTTACGTCGGTTGACGGGGGTGGGATAGCGCGTTCGGCTTCGGATCAAGGGGTTCGAATCCCGCCAGGGGCATGGCAACTTTGTCTGCAGTAGAGAACTGTTCTACACGCAGTAAGGTTTGGGTGCAATGCTACACTGAATTTCAGCGTAGTGCCACCCACGGTTCGCTAGTTCCAGCCGATGCTCGCAGGTTTCACCGCAATGCATAACCACATGGCGTTGCGGGCTTTCTCCCTGCCGTAATACTAGCAGCCGCGATATAAGTGAAATACTCTTGAAAGCGGCGTTAAACCCCAAGTCTCCACACCTTACGTCGGTTGGCTTCGGTGTTGCCAACAAGACCATTAGTTGACGAGTCTGTCAAGTTGAAACTGCATAGTTGCGCATGGAGTTAGTAACCCATGGCTGTCGTTATCTTTAGTCAAGTAGATCAGTCATCTTAGATTTGATCAGATCGATTCTTGTGACGTTCATAACACCAGCTGAGATCGGCGAGTCAAGGCATTTGATGTAACGTTTGTTTGACGAGCCCCGGTTCCCCAAGGTCCTCCGCAACGTTAAGCAATAAGGCAAACACAAGTTGAACAATTGCTCTTATAAATGGTCTCCTCAAGATACTAACTACTAAGGTAAAATTAATCTCCGCCTCTTAACATAGCACTGAGGTAATCTTGGTTAATTTAACCGCTCAAGTGATTTGTAAAAGTAGACCTTAAATGGTTTGTCAAACGATATAACCCATATCACTCTTAAACTTGCATTAATCTCCTTAAAGGCCAAGGGGTAACCTAAGTTATCACTATGGACTATGCATATGGGCACCCTATGTTTCATAGAGGAATTCTGTCAACTGAAGCCGAATCCCGCCAGAGGCACGGCAACTTTCTCTGCAGTAGAAAACTGTTCTACACGCAGTAAGGTTTGGGTGCAATGCTACACTGAATTTCAGAGTAGTACCACCCATGGTTCGTTAGTTCCAGCCGTTGCTCGCAGGTTTCACCGCAATGCATAGCCACACGGCGTTGCGGGTTTTCTCCCTGCCGTAATACTAGCAGCCGCGATATAAGTGAAATACTCTTGAAAGCGGCGTTAAACCCCAACTCACCACCACCATCAACTGAAGCCTGCATACTGATGATGACCATGGGCCACCCAGTAGACAATAAACCGTAAGCATGATGTTGAGTGAGTTTATTACGTCCAGTGACTGTTGTGTGACAAGACCGACAAGTGGACGCTCCCAACTAGCCACATACATGGCGTGCTTGTCCTGTC
>OW388298.1:26040068-26120532 GCA_936450465.1 Gibbula magus | reverse complement strand
TTACTTGTTATTAATGTTGGTAGAGAGATTGGGAGAGTTGGCTGATATCAGTATTACTTGTTATTAATGTTGGTAGAGAGATTGGGAGAGTGGGCTGATATCAGTATTACTTGTTATTAATGTTGGTAGAGAGATTGGGAGAGTTGGCTGATATCAGTATTACTTGTTATTAATGTTGGTAGAGAGATTGGGAGAGTGGG
Organism: Gibbula magus; assembly: GCA_936450465.1. NCBI lineage: Eukaryota > Metazoa > Mollusca > Gastropoda > Trochida > Trochidae > Gibbula > Gibbula magus. The sequence goes on along the minus strand of OW388298.1, from coordinate 26,120,332 downwards.
CTGATATCAGTATTACTTGTTATTAATGTTGGTAGAGAGATTGGGAGAGTTGGCTGATATCAGTATTACTTGTTATTAATGTTGGTAGAGAGATTGGGAGACTACTGCTTGGTCACAGTTTAATTCACCAACATGACAACAAGAGAACAGTTCACATCCAAGGATGGCGATTAGCGTTCACTAATCCCACATACAAACATTACAAAACTAACATCAATCATCAAAGATTGCCGCTTTTCGTCTTCATGCGAATACATGAAAATAAAAATTCGACTTAGAGCGAATACCCCGCTTGTTCATACAGTTAGTATACCAACAGTCTTGTGATGCAATAACTCTAGTTTGCAGTAACCACACGCAAATGAGTATTGAATTCCATATCCTAACTAAACATTTCATTGTTCATTGCTAGAAAATCACGCAACACCGACTCCATCATGCAGTGCGTCTCGTCTTGTTTACACTGATTACTACGAGTGAGAGATAAAACGACGTAGTATGACCGAGAAAAGTGAGGCGAAGTCATATAGATAGCAAGTTACCAGTGTACACCCGACCTCGCCAGTGGGAACCAGTCCATGGCTCATTGATAACTCCTTTGCATTAGTTGACCCATTTCCCCCATCCACAATTATCTAGAATAATTGTGTATCGTTATACTTCATTCCTTCGAAATAGTTTGTGTACATTGTAATTGCGCAGATCTGTTAGATTGTAAGACTAACAGTCATGTAATTCTGTACCGGCTCATACGTTGTTGGTATAAAGAAATCTCGCCAAAGTCAGGCCAAGTGCCAAGTGTGAAATGTTTTGGGTTATTAATTTTAAGTAAAACGTAAAACTGTCATTTGAGTTATTGATCAAATATCTCATTAAGGTAGGATATTATGTCGTCATCATTTAAACTTAATTCTTTGTGATAGTATACACTGTTTATGATGTGAAAACGATAATGATGACATTACAGACTGATTTCAGTTTCAGATTTTATTTCAGTCTCACCTCTTAATTACAAAGTAAAATACAGCCTCTTAGTTAAAATAGAGACACTCCGTGTGGAGTTATGAGAGACTGTAAACCATATGTTATTTTCAAAGATATAACACAATTTATGTACATTTATAACACATTTACAACACAACCTTAGTCAAGAGTGAACCACACCCTGTATAGAGGATATTATGTGAGTGTCTATGACATACTATATATGTTTACGACACGAGTGCCTGAATATCAGTATTTCCCGAGCGAGAGCGAGTATAGTATAACATAGACACAAATATAATATTCTGTTTATTATCGAAGTCGTGAAATAAATGATAACACGCTAAAATCCACTTTCAACCATAGTATTGCCACCCGCCGTCGCCGCATTTGGAACGCAACGTCATAGACGAAGCGTGACGTCATAGCATTGTTTATGACGTCACGTCACCATGGCAAAGTGATATTTTGCCCTGGAGCATCGTATGAAAAATATGAACCCAGATATGATTGCCCTCGTGGGTAATAATATTATATAACTTAGTAAATGTGATAAAATTCATACCCCCAAGTTGTTTGTATTTAACAATAAGTAAACCTCGCGCTCTACTAGCAGACTAGACGCTGCAGCTCTAGCCATACACTCATAATGCAGATGTTCAGTCAGAAGCAAACCAACATAATTATAACATTATAACTCAGGTCGGGGAGAGTACGGCGCAATTACAGATTATTAGGTGTCTATGTGTGTAAATTAGATCTACTTTTTACAAATGTCTGACTAAAAATGTACTGGAAAAAAGTTGCTGAACTTTCATACGTTTTCCATTTCGAAGACCTTAACTTGAGAAACAACAGTATTCCTTTCTTTCAGTGAGGCGATCGCATACTCGGAATACGAAGACACGTGTAGCCGACAATGCATTTGCGTAGCGTGGCTGACTTCTAGTTTTGAATGCAACAGTGTCTCGGCTTCTCAACAAACTGTGTATTGAGTAATGTAAATGACTAACTGTGCATAGGCATGAATGCGTGTAAACCTATACTGTATTATAGCCAGCAACATCTGCTGCACCAAAACGTCCACTCGCTTACCTCTCAATATATCTCTAGAATATAGTGGTATTTTTCAAGCATTACCAGACATTCGGTGTCTCTCTCTTTCCATACATGTACAGCGATATTACACATTCCCCAAATCCATGTGACCCTACACACAGGCTCAACGTTTACTTACATTATCGTCGATTTATTTGTGTTTTCTACGATTTATGGGACAGTGCCAACAGATGTTAACTGATATTACATTTATTCCTATATTAATTTTGTTTTTTTTTAAAATAAACGACGATTAATACATTTCTTATATCACACAATTTATGCAACGTTTCAATTTTAACTAGTGTATTTTTGTCGTAGATTATTTCGGTCAAACAACATTTAGAACATATTGTAAACATCTTTGCACTCTCAATGATTCCTGACCGAGTTTCTTTACCTGGCACCTCCACCCCGCCCCTCTCCTTTCTCCCCCTCCTTTCTCCCCCTCCCCGGGGGACAAGGCATTTACCCAAGTTGTAATATTACTGTCAAACCAATATGAGAAGACCGGTGGTGACGGAGACGTCTCGTGGCCGTGCCTTCCATCTTACGTGCAGCGCAACTCATAGGTGGCAGAAAACTTTTTTTTACAAACTCAACGGTTTCGCAATAATAGTTAAAACATGAGCGGAAACCTGGCAGCCGGGCTGAATGACAATTGCTCGTATATAAGAGTGTAATGGTTATTGTTTATAGTAGGTCAGCATTGTGTTCGATATCTTGGAGGGGAGGGGTCGGCTAACTCAATTGGACAGGTGGCACGCGACTGTTGGACTAGTCTACTTTCTCTGCAGGGGAAGCCGGGGGTCCATCTCTCAAAAATGTCATTTGAAATTTGACAACATTTTGAAGGGGTTAAGAGATACATACCGGGGTGATGTGAGGAGGTGATAGATAGTTGTGTTAGTTGAATTGCGCAACGTTAGACGTTTTGGGGGGCGATATGCGCGTTATACCTGCAGGTATGAAGTGACGAGCTCTTGTCTGAACTCCTGTCAGGGGACGAGATGAGAGGGTCCCAGTAGGTATAATAAGGGGAGAGGTAGGTCTGGGCAGCATTCAATCCTCCTCTCTCCCGCATCAACACACGGACAGCTTACTTACGTGACAGTCCATTCACTGTGCTAACACTGACAGTGACGTGCTATTGTGTGTGCGGACACTTGGACATTAGGCGAGCTGCTTCGTCCTACCACACCTCTCTCCTTCCCTCACTCTCCCAGTCGCAGGTATGTCTCTTCCTTCCAGCACATTCTTCATTTCTTTATTTCTTCATGTCTTTATTTCTTGTTATTGCGAGTCTACACTGTCTGCTTGTATCCAGATTCAATGTTATCAATGCTGAATTATTTTCATCTAAATTTCTTTATCAGATTTAAGTTTATCTTTATCAACTTAAACTCTAATCAACCAAAATCGTAAGTTATTTTGGTAACAAATTGTTTGGTAGGAACATCCCCTTTTCGATTTTGCGAATTTGAATGTAATGTATAACTTGACTTGGAGGTTTATAAGGTTCATACGATTACGATTTGCAATTAACCCGTACGTAGGAATGTTTGGATTGTGTGGATGAGTATCAAATATCATACCGACTCTCGAATCTAATCTCATGATTACATCCCAATGATTAGACAGGCGCTCTTCTAGTGCGTTTAGCAGGTGTGTCTGTAGGGTTTGGCTCCCCACATTAAATACAACTATAACTACATGTAGCCTATGATTCATATCATACTTACCTGAAAAGCTATCAACAAATTATGTGCAATGGTATTAAACTTTTGCGTTGCTCATATTTTAAACAATTTTAGATAAAAGTCATAGGATTTGCTTTATTGAACATGATTATAATTCTATTCTTTTTCTCTTTTTAAAAAAACATACAATGTTTGTTTTAACAGTCCTCGTGAGTTTCGGATAGCTCTTTCCTGAATTTGTAGAAATTGTTGCGCAGTATCATTTCAACGTAGGATAAAAGTAGTTAACCGAGATACCTGCCCGCTCCGAGACATCCATTCACAACTTTGCGACAGCTATAGTCATGTGACCGTGACGTCATGAATGGAAGGTCCAATCACATGGCGCTGACAAGCCATAGTTGACATTACCATGTTATCTATTTATATATCGGCTATACTCCAATCTACGTTTCAGTCATAACGGTCTCCCGATGTGTTTCACCAGAATAAAATACAAAATTTACAGTAATTATCAGATAATTAGATTTATATAACCCATTCCGTCCTTCCTTCCATTGCGGTCATATGATGTTCAATAACTATATTGTGTATTTAGTTGTTCGTTGACCATGTTTATGAAACGTTTTAACCCATTTCTTGGTTTTCAAGTGCTGGTCCGTTCCATGAAAGGCCACTTTTGGGGCTTAATTCTCTAGTGTTCAATAGGAAACTTAGGAAAATGTTCCACCTAGAAGGGTGCGGATAGTCCTGATAATCCTCTTGAAGTCATTTAATTATTATTTTTCACGCAGTTATGACCCTTGAACTTAGGACGGACAAAAGTTGTAATGCTCCAACGGAGAATTTAAAAAAAAACTATTACACCTGTAGGTGAAGTTTGTTGATGACACTAATGTTATACTCTATATACAGTTGGCAAACCATTTTATCGAATATTCCTTTTTGACAAAATTGTAGCGCTTGAATCTAAAAAAACCTTTGTGGAACAGCTATAAAACCATGAGTATGTGAGCCATACTCACTTTTCTTTTCTTTTTTTTAATCCACCCCTATTCTGTCACTGAAGATGAACATAAAGTTTTCTCAGAAATTTCGTGAATATTTCGTCAGTTTCACACATATGATAAGGCAGTGGATAGGCCTTTGAGTATGTATTCGTTTACGTTTTTGAACATCGCAAACTTTTATTCTCACCAAAGTTGTTATCTATCTAACCAATGCCTTGATGTAAAAAAACCTTCCAGTTCCCTTGCCAGTTTGTATTTGCATTTAACTGTTGTTGACTTAGTTCTGCGCATGAAAAAATGGTTGACATTTCGGATATGTTCACAATTTTGGTTTGGTTAGAATGTACTTCCCCCGTGTAATGTAGCAAGATGAGCCCAGGCTGACTAAGCTGACTTGACCTGGTGAGGTCAACAAACAATGCACGGCGACCGAGCTGTGTCAGCCTGACCCGATATCACCTCCTCCCGCCACTTGTCTTTAACAATGTGTTAGACATGGACTGTTGTTTTCTATCATATGCGTGTAGTTGTAATGTATGGATGCGAATGTGCATCATGCAATAGAGCGACGGAGCTGTTACGTGTATTGGCGAGATTTTGGTTGTTTGTAGTTATATATGTTTGTATGTGAGTAGTGAGTACTTAAAACTCTTTACACCCGACCAATAACTCTTGCATCCTTCTCTGGCATTCCATATTCTTGACTCTAGCTCCACATGTTTAAATGGTTGGTCAATCGACATTCCTGCGTGCAGCACTGGGTCTGTAGTATTTACCAGGCTACCGTTAGATCAACACGACCTTGCAGCTCTAGGGTTCGAGTCTTGTCTAGTCGTACTGCGAAGACATCTCCTCCTCCCACCTCCCATCTCTCTCCTGTAATTAAACTGAGTGTTTGAGAAGTATGATGCAGACGTGACAGTCCCACACATAAACATTCAACCTTACCTCTGTTATCCTCAGTTGGCCAGGTAAAGATTGGCAAAACATAATTGGGAGGTCAAAGTCACATACAAACATTTCAGGACAGCAGTTGTGAGTTTTTTCGGCTGTGTGTGTTTTCCCTCAGCAGGTGACCAGTCGTGTTAGAACTGTCATGTGGCTGAGCGTTGCCTCGTGTGAGCGAGAAATGTATGGACTCACAACTTTTTGAAATTCCTTTGAATTTTGGAATTTCTTCTTCAAATAATTTTAGAAAAACTATTGTTTGCTTTCTTAAATGTACTTTGGTGAGATAACATCTTAATATAATCAATCGATTACATCATGTATGAGTTTTTGAATCACCTTCTTCAACGATCAACAAATGTAAATGCTGAATCAAATATACTTCTTAACGTCTTAAGAAGCAACTATTTATTTATTTACTGTTTTGCAGAAATAGAGAATCTCACCCAAGTGTCTTCTGATATATCAACACTGGTTGATAAAAGTTACAAATATCCGAGGACTGCCATTTGGCTTCCGGTACTGTGATGTCATAGATTGTGATGTCATTACTTGATTATGCAAAATCATTGTGATTTCATGTAGCTGACCCCAACTGGGCATTGTTCAAAATCTACTGTCAAAACGATATGTCTTAGGAGATATCGCTTGATTTCATACAAGCAATATCTCCTGTGGAACCCAGTTTTGGATGATAATATAATTTTTACATAATTTGTATGAATTTCGTAAATTATAATGATTAGGACAAATTATAAATATTATAAAGTTAATAGTGGTTAAGTGGTTAATAAATGATGTTTATATAAACAGTTTATGCTCATTGCGCTTTTATCTGTTTCAGAACCTGTCAAGGAGAAAGATATTGCTGCTGAGGAAAAACCAAAAAGTACACCTAACCTCGGATTGGAAGAACCAAAACCTAACCAAGCAGCTCCAAAATCTTGCAACGATATGGCAACAGCTGTAGCAACACCAGTTATTCCAGCTGAGCGTGATCTCACAACCCCAATCTGTGTTAATCAGGTCACAGATGATGTTGTTGCCGAGTCTTTAGACAATGCCCAGAGAGAGGTAACTGAGGAGGCACCAAAACAAGAGCAGCAGCAATGTGACACTCCTGCCGAGAATCAAGAAGCAAAGTCAGAGGAGGCACCTGCTGCCGTAGAATCCCAGGAGCAGGAAGAAACCAAGGATGTTGCAGCTGAAACATCAGAAACTCCAGCTGAAGCCACAGAAGCACCAGCAGAAAAACCTACAGAAACAGAGGCACCAGCTGAAACGCCTGCGGAAACAGTAGCACCCGCTGAAGCAACTGAATCCCAAGTAGAGACTCCAGCAGAACCAGAGGCACAAGCTGAAACATCTGCGCCAGCAGAATCAGTAGCTGAAACAGAGGCCCCAGCCGAAACGCCTGCTAAAACAGAGGCTCCAACAGAAACACCTGCTGAAACAGAGGCTCCAACAGAAGCACCTGCTGAAACAGAGGCTCCAACAGAAACAACTGCTGAAACAGCGGCTCCAGCAGAAACGACTGCTGAAACAGCGGCTCCACCAGAAACGACTGCTGAAACAGCGGCTCCAGCAGAAACGCCTGCTGAAACAGAGGCTCCAGCAGAAACGCCTGCTGAAACAGAGGCTCCAGCAGAAACGCCTGCTGAAACAAAGGCTCCAGCAGAAACACCCGCTGAAACAGAGGCTCCAGCAGAAACACCCGCTGAAACAGAGGCTCCAGCAGAAGCACCCGCTGAAACAGAGGCTCCAGCAGAAACGCCTGCTGAAAAAGAAGCTCCAGCAGAAACACCCGCTGAAACAGAGGCTCCAGCGGAAACAACAGAATCACCAGCAGAGACAACTGTTGAAACAAAGGCTCCAGCAGAAACACCCGCTGAAACAGAGGCTCCAGCAGAAACACCCGCTGAAACAGAGGCTCCAGCAGAAACACCCGCTGAAACAGATGCTCCAGCAGAAACAACTGCTGAAACACAGGCTCCAGCAGAAACAACAGATACACCTGCTGAAACAACGGAAGCACCAGCTGAAACTCCTGCTGAAACAACAGAAGCACCTGCTGAAACAACGGAAACACCTGCTGAAACAACGGAAACACCTGCTGAAAAAACTGAAGCACCTGCTGAAACAACGGAAGCACCAGCAGAATCTCCTGCTGAAACAACAGAAACACCTGCTGAAAAGGAGGCTCCAGCAGAAACACCTGCTGAAACAACAGAAGCACCAGCAGAAACACCTGCTGAAACACCACAAGCAACTGTTGAAGCACCAGCAGAAACACCAGAACAAACACAAGAGGAAACACCCGTTGAAGCACCCGTTGAAGCACCAACAGAAGCCCCAGCAGAAACACCAGAACAAACACAAGAGGAAACACCCGTTGAAGCACCAACAGAAGCGTCCGATGATACAGGGGCCCCTGCTGAAGTGCCATCAACTGAGACCCCTGCTGAAGCAACAGAAACGGCAGCTGAGACAGCGGAGACTCCAACCGAAGCAAAAGAGGCTGAGGCAGCTCCAGAAGAAACAGAAGCGGTTGCTTCAGAGAATAAGGCAGCAGAAGAAGAGCAGGTTGCTGCCGAGACCCCAACTGAGGAAGCCAAAGCAGAAGAAGTGAAGCCAGCAGAGGAGCCTGAGAAAGCTGCTGACGAAGCACCAGCTGCAGAGAAGGCCTCAGATGAAGCTCCAGCATCTCAGGAAGCAGTTGAAGCTGCACCGGAAGCAGAGAAGAAGGCAGAGGTTGTGCAGACAAGTCAGGCAACAGAAGCAGCACCTGCAGCCGAGGGGGAGACCCCAGCCGCAGAGCAGGGCTAGGGAGCGTGTGCGATGTGTCCACCTCTCCTACCATTCTTGTATACTTGTCTCCACTTTGTGCTCGTTCTTCATCAGTATTAATTACACATACATCCCTGGACTCTTCTTTGACAGTATCTCCTTTCTGAATTTGTTCTCTCCTTCGTTGTAGTATAAAGGTGATCGAAAGTTCTTTTTGAACATGAATGCGATTAATGAAACTCAACTTTTGTGATAATTGTTTTCAGTTTTGCTAACAGTCCTTTGGCTAGCAACTGTTTGTGTAAGCATCAAGTTTCTGTAAATACTAAATCAAGAACATTATGTCCCTGTCTGTCTGAACTCGTTGCAGAATATTTATTCCTTTTGTTCAGTGCCTTGACGTTGTTTAATCGATGTGAATGTTAAATGGATGAAAGGTGAAAACCGAAAGGTATGCTTGTGTATAATAAACATGTATATAAGCTTCTTGATTGTTTATTTTCACAGTTGTCTTGACGAATAAGATGGGTATTATTCCAAAAACGTTCAATCTGTGTATTTCTCATCCTCGGTTACCCATGGTTTTATATATGCTCCGTTACTCTCCACTATATCACCCATGGGAAACCTTATTAGGAGAATCTGTACTTAAATTACCCGCCCTTGGCCGGCGTGAGCCAATCGAACTGCTACGCAGCTTGGACCTGCGAGCCAATGACAATTCATATCTCTTCGTTTCAAAGCAAGCGAGGTCATTGTGTTAGCCCTCCGTCACCGGTTATCTCCCATGACCATTTCCGTCTTATCCCATAGAGCATTTTCTTTGGTTACTGACTTCGTCACGCTGGCCAAGGGCGGGTAATTTGAGAACAGATTCTCCTGATAAGGTTTCCCATGGGTGATATAGTGGAGAGTAACGGAGCATATATAAAACCATGGGTAACCGAGGATGTGTTGATCTAGATTTCCTGATGAACTGTAGGGCAAGAAATAGAACACTTCATTTGCGATTATTAAATCAAATCTAGTATCTGAACTATTGTCCGTGCTCACATTGATTTTGGGGTCACAACTCGAATAATGGTTGGACTCAGCTTAACGAACCTTGGAATATTGAATAATCATCGCATGTAGCCTTTTTGTGTTTTCACGGTCTGGACTTTTTAATTTTGCTGTTTTCACAGAAACAATACGTTTCCGGGGCAGAACTCGAAAATCCGTTAGGCCTAGCTTAACGAAACTGTTTTCTGATCATGTACAGCGTATCTGTGTATAACTTCTACATTTAAATGTAGTTACTTTTTATTTACAGCTACATGAATCAATAATATATCAAAATGGAATGACTATTGATAATGATGCTTGATAATATTATGTTTACTAGTGACATTTCAACGCTGTTGTATACATATATACACTTGGAAGTAAATTAAGCAACACCCTATATTGTAAACTGAAATGTGGTGCTCTGGGATTGTTAAGATAAATTGAACGATTTTATCACCCCACACATAACAATTGGTTATTTAGCGACTCATTCACTGAAAAAAAATCCACCCTATGCAAAATTTATGAAAAGGTGAGGGAAAATGCGAAGGTACTGAATTTTGAACTACAATAACCATTGTCCGAGAAGAGAAATGACACTTCAAACTTTATAATTGATTTATTGTAAATAATGTTTGATACAAAGTTGACATTAACACTACAAAACATCTTGTATCATGCATGAGAAGAAGCTAGACAACTTCTAGACCCCTTTTTTAATGATAATTAAGAAAATGCCTACAACATATGATCTGTGAATAAATTTTAGATTATTTGAATTCAATCCCTTTATTAAACACTTCTTCTCGCTTTAGATAGCCAATTCCGTAGGTATAGTGACCGTATTTGTTCATTAAGACAAGTTTATTGAAATTGACAGTTTCATGATTTTGTGAGTTTAAAGTAGTCCAGTAGAAATTATGAAAAACCCGGACATACCGCTTTAACGAGTGACTTTTGTTCACTTGAAAGAATGACACTAATCACATTACAGCAACAACTATTGACTTTCATTTCATTTCGTAATAGATCTTGGATAGATACCAAAATACCAAATCATTGCAACAGCCGTTATCCGAATAACAGTGAACCGTTATTTGAGTGACCTTTTGTTTCAACACTGCTAAATGATTGTACCTAAAATCACTAACTGTTTTCTTGACATATTGTCTTCTTTCAAATCGGAACGATTTTGCTGTTAAACAAGATGGGTGTTGCTCAATTATTTTCCAAGTGTATATGAAAGGTAATTAAATGCTCTCATTATTGCAACATGCAGTCACCCTCAAGTGATAAGGCTGTTTCCAGCTTTCGTATCTCTCAAAATCGCACCAATCGCTTATATAGCATGTATTTTGTCAGCCAATGAGATTTACCAGCCCGGACACTGCCAATATCACGTCAATTTTAAGTATTTTTAGTTGCTAGTTATGTATAGCGGTATACAAGACAACATCAATTCCGTGATTGAAGTTACAAATTCGCTGATGCAGCAGGACGAACAAGGTAACAGCTAATGACAATATCTTCATCACTGTGAACAATGAACCGGAAATAGCCTGAGAAATGTTTCTAGAGAGTAACCCATCATTGCCCAGTTGTCTCAAATAATCCACAATCTCTCGATTATTTAAGCACAAAAGTTTCATAAAGTGTATTTATTAGATTTCCAGTGGTGAAATACGGCGTTTATCGCTTAAAATAAAATCCGTATTTTCACTGAGTGAAATAACATGTTATTCTACTCAGTGAAATAACACTTTCAATCATATGACGTCATCGTAACAATAGGATAACGTCACAAAATTACCGTGGTAGAACAAGATGAACATGGATGCTCCATTCATGAAATTGACGTCATTTATGAGCTATGTATAATTTGTTCAATCTAATAAATAGTAAAAGAATAATCAACGAGTTGCGAGGAATTACGGATTTTTTGTCCCGAGTTAATTATTGTGATAAACTCCGAGCTTTAATAATTCACGAGGGACAGATATTCCGTAATTCCGAGCACCGAGTTGGTTATTCTTTTTCTTAACCAAGATCATTTTAATGCGCAAAAATCGAAAAACAAGAGCTAATTCGATTTTGAATTTATTATTACCTTAAGAAAAATAGAAAGGCACATGTTTTTATTGAATTATTTTATTGACGCAAACAAAATTTTAAAAAATGTATATAGGTTGAAATCATCGTACTTATGTTTGTTAAGGTAAGTTTCGATTCTGAAATTACGAGTCGAGCAACCGTTTAACTTCCGCATTCCATATGAGGTCAAGGTCATCCGTAAGACCCGTGTACATGTAGTTAGTCACATGACCTGTCTTCACGGGTCATACGGATGGTACACCCTTGCAAATCCGCCTACACGGTTTCATATGCATTGGCTACTGACAAATCAGAATTCAACAAATTTATCTAAAGGGTAATAAATAGCCGTGTGTAGTGTTCATCAAAAACTCAGTTTCAAGTTCCAAAAGCGTACGTGTACACAAAACACAGGATCCTTCGTGTCTGTGTTATGAATGATGCGTTGATGTTAGTCATAACTGAGATGACGAAGTCATGTATGTACGTAATCTAGTAGGGTACAGCAACTACTTACTTACTAACTACTTAAAATTGATTATTATTTATCCTCTACAACTGTGCTCCATATGAGACCTCGCTTGTGTGAGATCAAGCAATATCTTCATGGAGATGTCGTTTTGGCAGTATATTTTGCTTGAAGTCCTGTCACCTTCAACGATGTGACATCATAATGCTTTTACATTTAAAAAAATGAGAGACAATGCGTTGTCCTTAAAAAACGCCGATGACGTCACACTGCTATGACAGCATCACAGTGAAAGTCTAATAATAATAATGCAACGTTCCGGAATGTACATTTTCAGTGAAAAGTAATGAAGTGTGCTTTTGTTTGGACGATACATTGAATCTCACCCGAGCGTCTTCTGATATCATCAACACTCGTGGCCATTACACTATATTTTATATCAGAAGTTGAATTCTCTATGTCTGCCCCTGTTTGAAAAAAACAATTCTCCTGATTATCTTCTTAAAGGGGTAGTAGCACGTCTTTTCGCTCAAAAAAGTTGATGAAATGTATTTTAAAAATAATGTCACCCTCCTCTCTTCGGAAAATCAAGTTAAAAAATTAGTCTACATGGTTTTGAAAAGCCATAGGAATCCTTTTTGTAATTCGAAATAATAAATAGAGGATATCTGTGTTTTATATCATCGACTGAGGTAGAAAGGTTGTATTTTCACGAGTGGCGCAATGAAAATATAAGTTATTTCACTGTAGCTTGATAGACAGTTTATTTCACATAAATCATTGCTCGGCATATAATAAATAGAGGATATTTGACATTTCCCGTCGAATACCATGTATATCTCATCGAGTGAAGTAGAAAAGCATATTTTCACGAGTGGCGTAGCCACGAGTGTAAATAAACTATTTCTACTTCACGAGATTTTTAATTTTTGCTTTATACGCAGCACCGTTAGTACCATTACGGATAATTGGTTTGTGTAATAAGATGTTTAACCCTCTAAAATAAATACAAATGACATAAACTATCATTATAAACGGAAAATTTGAAAAAATAAAATTCGTGTAAAAACGTGCTACTGCCCCTTTAAACTTTTGATTAGATTTCAAAACCACAGAATATTACTTACGTGTCATCTAATAGGCCTAATATTGATATACTAAATTTTGGAAGAGACACGGATGAGGTTTTATTTATCGTGTGCAAACATTCCCCAATAGTTGTCAGCTAAATAATGCAGAACGTTGAAAAACTCAACACTTTCAGCATTATGACATCAAATATTGTTACATCTGTTTATGTTACAACGAAAGTAACACATCTATAGTTACGAAATTAAAATAACTGCTTTAGATAATTTTTTATAATAAAAATCAATCACACCTTCTGTACTTTCTCATTGAACCCCTTCATTTTGTACAAGTTGTACAATGCTACATAATAATGGTATTATATACAAAATCCCTCGATATGATATTGACGATGTAAGGGAGATAACCCACTCACATCGACCTACCTTGAAGAAAACTTGATGTTTGGTGACGTCTGGTCCCGCTCAGGGTTGTGTAAGCATTTAATACAGTCTAGATCCTTATTCAGCAAGTCTAGATAAACTTAATAGACATTATTATTATTATGTATGATCTTAAGGATGAAGGTACAGTAATTTTTAAAACTGTATAGACTACATTTTAGTCTCGGTGAAGTACTTAAAGAGCCATCACGGATGTAAGTGTTTCAAATTTTGGAAAATATACTTATAACGTCATTCGCCAGAAAAATCTTTTATCTACAACATGGCATATGTTAAATAATTTTCATTTCACGACAATGTATTGCAATTTGGTTTCAAAGAGAAGTATCACTTCGACTAGCGCGCGCTACGGGTATCTGACGTATATAAACAGAGTCCCCTTTTTTGCGTAACACGTACTACACAAACAGAAAGCGCTTCCGAAGCGTGAAGGCTCGTCTCTAGCGCAAGTCGCCATAACAACCCATGTGCTGCACGTACTGCACGTGTCTCTCTTGCAAACTACCCTTGTCACACATTACTGAATGTGACGATTGCTTTACAAACTATGTTTCTAAATGTCCTGAGAATATACAAGTTATTTCCTGTTTAATGTTCTTTTTATTGAGATAAGACCAGCAAATTATGACAAATTTTTACTCTCATTAATAATAAATTCAAGCAAAATACCTAGTTGGGTAAAACAATTATTCCAATAATAATAATAAATAAATAAAAATATAAATAATAAATAACCATCAAAAAATTATATATTTCGATTTCTTTCATTGCTCATATTTTTTTTAATTCTTTCGTGTCTTTGTTTACTGTGTGTGAGCTCGACCATAATGCTTTGCGCTTGAAAATAATAGACTGGATCTATATTTAGACTGGAAAACACCTTTACTAATTAATGCAATTTCTCGGCTTATTTTAATTTGGAAAAATTAAGGAAAAATTAAGTGTATTTATTTCACGGAGATAGATTTTTGGATTTTTTTTAATATTTTTTATTAAAGGTACATCCATTGTGTTTCATAAAATTATATTTGCCTTTAATACATGCCAAAATACAATATGTGCTGATATCAGTTCAAATAGTTTCACTCAACTTGCATATTCATCCCCTATTGCTAAAAATATAATAATTACTGGTTTCCAATTAAAATCGAGGAACATCATTATGCATGTGCAGAAACCGAAACTACACTTTTCATTTACATGCACAGTAGTAATATGACCTATTGAACATTATCAACCCAAATTTGTTATTTTGTCTGGTTTAAATAAGATTCCAAAATTACGTTTGACTCATTGGCGCGCGCCACACGCGGTGCATTGTCCGGTTTTCGATCAGAAATTGATACTTTTACCTTCATATCGTCATTAAACTAAGTCGAATATCATTAAAATGGTAGTTTTCGGTAACAGTCGGTACTTCTCGATAAAATAAGACCATTTATAACGTTTGGCATTTTTGACCCCCAACAACACAATGGATGTACCTTTAACATCCGTGATGGCTCTTTAAGATCAATATTTTATCATGTCAAACACGTAGTCAAATATGGTAGCATTTTATGTGTGAAATGCTCTTTTAGGCCTAATTATGGGTTAATTTTGTCCCTACCGCCACCCTTAAATACAGTTACACAGAGACTAATAGATACTGAAGGCTCGAAAATCGGGGGGTCATCTCAAACTTTTTGTAAAAGTGTGAAAAGCGATGACCCAAGGGCCCGTGGACTACATACCTGTCTGGCGAAGGAGTTGTTAAGTTAAAATGCAAAATAAAAAAACAAAATGTTTGAATTTTCTTTATTTGTATTTTGTATTTCATTTCGTTCAGTATTCATTACGTTCTTAAAGAAGAGGTTGCCTTGGTTACAGGAGAAAGTTTAGATGACATGGAGAGAAGCTGGAAGCCAGAGGCCTGTTCAGGACCGCGAGTACCACTGTGAACGAAAAGTTCGCGCGTATCCGCAAATGCACGCGTGAACACTTTGGAGCAGTTTCGCCATGCGAATATACACGGTCCAAGATGGAGTCGCTTGTCACAAAGTTTGATTACCTATTTGTTCTTGCTTTTAACCCTCTCAATTGAAATTTGGTCAGTTGCTATGTGCAAATCACTTTTTTTCCTCCAAAATGGTGATGATATTCTGAAAACATCTTGGGAAGTACTCGCGACCCCAGTTTCCGTTCAGCAGCCATTTGCGCGTACGCACACACGCCAAGCGAGCACTCGTGCTGCTGAACACGCCTCTGGTCTAACACCCCGCGGTCTGTTCAGTTAACACAGTTTCAAGAAGCAGACACTCCTCCCTGCAGTACAGTTGGACAGCGCTCCAGTTCCAGACAGCACAAACAGCTGGCAGATCCCCCCTGCAACATCCACACTGAACAGATCGCAGCGTTGTTTCCTCACACACCTTCTAGCACAACCCAGTCTAGACCGTCGACCAATGTCTTGTACCTGCTCGACATGCGAGTCGAAGTCCATTCTGATGAAGTTTTTACTTCTTCTCACCAATCGTCTGGGTATCAGGGGGCGAGTGTCGATGCAAATGGTCGGTTGGATTATCCTGGGTGTTGTCGCATTGGGAAGTGTCGATGTCACACCCGGAACTATTGAATAAATAGAGGATACTATATAGGCGTCATTGTCATACTATGTTTACGAAAACGAGTGCATGAATGTTGATGTTTACCGAGCGATAGCGAGAATGACATGAACACGATTGTGATATATTTATAACCGCAGTCAAGAAATTCTAGGATACTACGCACACATCTACTTTCAAGCATAAGCAGGTCACTCGTCTTCATCTCAATCAACCCTTTGAACGTCATATGGCGTCATTGCCAATGACGTCACGTCATGACCAATAGTCCGGTGGCTAACTGATTTGAAGTATACACGCCGGATTAAAGAATGAAAATTGGCATAATGGTCCAAAAAACAATACTTATCAATAAGTTTGGCGTGTGCCCGATTTTTGTGACCTACTTTTTTCAAAATCCAAGATGGCTGCCAAAATGGCCGCCAAAATCTTAAATAGGCATATCTCGGTTGTTATTTGGCCTATCAACTTGATTTGAACAGCAATATTGATGTTATCAATTATGCTCTCTTAAATGAAACAACTAACAGGTTGGTAAGACACATTTTTTTTATCAATTTGCATTTTTAAGTTATTTTTGAATCACTGTTCATTAGATTATATCTTTGTATCATTGATAGTTTCCTTTGCAGTTGCAAAGCGATGTGCACTGAAGCTGCAAATTTAAGCATGCACTTTCTTTTAGCAACACATTGGCAGAGATTTACTGTCACACTTGGTAAGTTCTCTGAATCTCCGAGGCCTCTGGAATTGTCATCCTTTTAGGTTTCCAGGTGACATCATGTTTTCAAACATATAGGTGGTACTTCTTGCTGAGGATGGACAAGCAAGGTAACCAAAGACTTGCTTGATAGAAACTTTGTTGTACATGTTGTAAGAGAAAATCCTTGGTAGATGAAGCCCTCAATAGTCGCAAAAAACATGCAGTTGGCTCCAAATCTACTGACTCAAAAGAGTGAAATAAAATGTGCTGTTACTTCTGTTACTTCTTGGTAGGATTGCCAAATCTTTCATGAACTATTTTTTTCTTTCTACTGATATGGGACATTGTGTAAAAGCATAGAAAAGGGGTAGGGCCATGGATTTCTGACTGCCATGACGTTTGTAAATGCTGTTGGCATCTGAAATTCCCATTTTCCCAAATTCGCAGGATAGCAAATTGATGAACATATTTACAATTGCATCTGTGTTTTTTTGGACAACACCTCTATTGTATCCTGAACAAAGAGGCAGATTCTTGTATCTACTTCTTCCAGACTGGTAGGATGTGTCTTCTCTCCACGACTTCTTGTTACCACACATGCTGCTTGTGTTACATCCTACCCTCTTCAAAGTTGGTCTGAGTAACTCAATTCAAAGGTAACATTGTGTCAGGGGAAACCTTCCTTCTGATGCCCTTTCCTCTCCTATCTTGTGTTCTTAATACTTTATTCTTTGCGAGGGTCCAAATTCAGTTTAGAAGGTGCTGCTGCCCATGGATTCATATGTATCAAATTCATGTTCCTGGCAAGCGATGTACATTTGCTGATTATACCAAATTCATCCTTCAGGTCAATTGGTGCTTGTTTGGAGTTCATGTGAGCTTTTCGTTGTCTGTGTTTGAAAAGAGTCAGATGAGTATTCTTGTTTGGACAAAGATATAACAATTATAGTTTCAAACATAACCATAATCACCAAGGGTCATCATTACCTGGGATTCTTCGAAGCAATGGTGTCATATGATCTGTTCACTTAAACTTTGAAAGTCTGTTGTGTAGCAGGACCTTGTTCGTGATTCTGTCCTCTTTGTTTCTTTGGCTCTTGCCTGCTCGGATCACATTACCTATGTACACTTGCTGGCAGTGCTTTAGAGATATGAACTCACTTTCTGATACCAGGAGAGACTCACTTCAAATGCCACTACGAGGTAATGCTTCTACGATGCCATATACTTCATCAGGAGAACGAACAGAGTATCAAAAGTTTTTGGGGTGCAGTTTTATAAATCATGTTGCATTTCATAGATGGATTGTTTCTGGACTTGAGGTTTAAGCGCAAAAATGGGATGGAACAAATATCATAACCACTATTTAAAATTGAAGATGAAATTCCCACATCAGTAATCAGTATGTACATTATCTTGAAGCTTCGTTTACTCTGTCAAATATATTAAACAGAAAATATTCAAGCAGGATAAGTTCATATCTATGAATCTGTCACCAAAATGAGATTCATTCAGCGAGTGTAGCAAGGAGTATAAGGTTCACCATTGCCTGTAGATGGTGGAGGTAACATTACTATGAAAGTTGTGAAAAGTGTGAATATTCTAATATTGAATGTCTTTAAGTTGTCATAATATTTTTGAAGATTGATTTGAAATGCTGAATTACTGTGCAAACCATGAATATATTTACATCATTTGGTTCACAGAATATCCATATGTAAGAACAGAGAGATTATATCACGTGTAATCCGACAATAGATACAATAAATAGATTTTCTATTGGACATTTTACAACAGGACACTCACAAATAAATGCCACAAAATGATGAAGTTGTAAAATTGGTTTTCATTGGTATCTTAATAACTAGGTGCACCTAGTGATGAAACATTTTAAAGGAATACCGACTGCATATAATAGTGCATTTTCCCATGTAAAAGGTCAAATTGCGGATAATAAATACATAAACTAACAAAAACAAAATATGTATGACCTATCTTATAGAATTTGGGATACCCTATCATTGATAATTATGCATAACGTGTCCGTTAAAGTCTCTGGAAACATGTTTGGACACTACTTATTGGTCATATTAACTGAAATGGATGAATAAGCAATTTCAAAACAGTGAGTCCAAATTATTTTTGAAGTAAAATGATATTGTTTTGGTGGCAGATAACGTTGTCTTTACTTCAAATATAATTCTTGAAACTGATTGCATGACTAATTTGGTAGAAATGGATAACATGCTAAGTTTGCATATAAATGAACTGCATACAAACTCTACAGACACCACTTAAATCAATTTGAAATTCGACAACATTAACAATTCAGATTTTTTAATTTTTGAAAATGTATGGAATGGCAACTTTTCACTGAATTAATCAACCTCAAATTATATACTTATTTATATATAGGATAGCAGTGTCCTTTATGGTCTCTGTGAATAAATATTACTTTGGCATTGTACCTAATGTGAACACAAGCAGCCACTCGAGGGTTTGTTTATAACAAGTGCGACCTAAATCTGAGCTCTGGAATGTACAGGCCATCCCACCGCCTTACCAGTATCTCTCAGTCTTATCTCTCTCAGCCTTCCAGAGTCGGTCAGCTACAGTGTGTGTGTCAACTAGCGTGCCCAGTGCTAAAGGGATATGAGCAACTTTAATCAATTAATTCAGGCTAATTAAGAAAGTTAAAATCGGGCACACCCCCACCATATGATTTGTATTGGTGGATACTTGAAGTGTGCCAAGTTTCTTGCTTTAATCCGGTGTGTATAGATAAAGCTAAAAATCTGCAGTTAGCCACTGGACTACAAGTGGCATTTTGCCCATAGAGTTTTGAAAGTGTGCAGGGGAGTGTACGACCCTTATAGTCTGGTAGCTCCTGAAGCGCGGTGCAGTTGCATGCTTGCCAAGTTGTCTGGTGTAGCCTACTGGTGTGTTCTTTGTAGCATGTGAAGCAGTCGTAAAATATTGCTTTTGATAAGATCTCGTCTACTAAATAAAGGGTATCAATGGGTATTTAGAGAAGTTGATTGTTTATCGCAATTTAATCTTTCCAAAGCACCAAGGCGTTCATTTTCATTGAGATTATGATTGCCCGTTCATGAACAGGTGGTGATAAAATGAAGGGGATCATGATAAGAACATTGACCGAGGGGTAGCCGAGGATGATTTTGAGTTTTAAATAGATTGAAATATTCAAGTTAATTTATTCATTTATTTAAGTCTGGGGTTTACTAGTTCTACTAGCTCTTCACCATACCTGATATTTCCTTATACATATCATCGTGTGTCACCTAAAGACCATGTCCTATAACGGTGAATTACGGCGATTCGAATAAGATGTTTTAAATTGAACATGATAGTGAGGTCCCATTCATAGCAAGCTTCACGGCCCGATTTATCTCTCTTTTTTTCAAGGTTAATGGAAATTTCCAGGCGAAAAATCTCACCCAAATTTTCAACAGAGACAAAAACGTAAGTCGAGTTTGAACGTCTCCGATAAGCATGCAGTAGAGCAGCGCAGTATACACCCAATACCAAAAGAAACTTTGCATCTCAGTTGATTTTATCATATGTATGTTTTTCAATTACAAATATTTCAAGTTTTGGACATCGTACACTAAAACTGAAAAGTAATGGCGTATTGTCATCAGTCAAGTTTTTAATTTTTTTTACAAAAAATGAAATTTAAAAAAATTAAAAAAATTAAACTTTTAATTTTGACAAGACACACATGTTAAGCGACTAACGCACT
Source organism: Gibbula magus (assembly GCA_936450465.1). NCBI lineage: Eukaryota > Metazoa > Mollusca > Gastropoda > Trochida > Trochidae > Gibbula > Gibbula magus. The sequence goes on along the minus strand of OW388298.1, from coordinate 26,099,597 downwards.
ACTGAAACAGTTTCTGATGTTAAAAGTCCGTTGATATTACCCATTAGCAAAGACCACCGAGTACGAGACCACCACCGAATCACAGACGAATTGATCAAACACATTTTGATACCCCTCGTATGTTGATGCGTCCAAACTTTTTATTTAAATAAACTTTTGAAATGAATATTTTCATACATCGAATGTAAAATTGAATAATTATTACAATACTTAAAAACCCAAATCCAATCGTTGCCTATTATGTGATTTATTAAGACAAGAAGATGGGTGCAAAGTTTCTTTTGGTATTGGGTTTATACAATTATATTCATCAAGATATAATACTGTTGTCTGTTCAAACTCACATTTGATCGAAGTTAATTATCCCCAGTGGATTGAACAATATTGTATTGGTGCTGGCAACGTGTCTTTTATTCGTCACTTAATTTCAAAGGATACATCTGAGGCCATGGGTGGTGAAATTTGAATGAGTGAAATCCTTCCAGTAAAAACTCTATCTGATTTGGTGATATTTTCAATTTAAAACAAATAAAATTTAAATCAGCCTTACCTCCCAAAATCCAGAACCATATTGACGCCAGTAGCCACAGACGAATCCTCATGGCGGCTTCGAACCTGGACCGAAACCTCCAGCGGTGTCCTACAGGTTACTCCGCCGTAGTAATGATAACTCACTGTCGGGTTACTTAGTTATATGTACACATACTCTTTCATCCATACTTTCATTTGTATTTCACCCTTCAACAATATAATCGAGATAGGTCCCTTTGTGCATCATGTACAAATGAAATTGGGCCTATCTGTGATATTTCTGATACCAGTCCAGTCAACAACCGATTTCACCTCCAGCAGATTGATTTTAGTTATACACGACGAGCGATGCTTGTTCAAGGGTGATAGTAAACATGTACATAACAGAAACGTGGCGTATGATTGTACAATAGAATCAAACAGTAGCACGCCGTCTGTGTAATGTGATCATCCCCTTAGCACGTGGTGAAGGTGACACGTTCAGTGCGTGTATTGTGTTAGCTCTACACGTGCTTCACACGTTGAATCGATGGTAACTTGGGTGTCGGGTGATCTAAGCCTACGGGTGTGTTAAAGGGGTGAGATAATGATTTACCGCCACTTGAACCACAGGTGAAGTTTAGCGCAAATATGTTGCGCAACAGAGATGAACGACCACTTTTCCCTATATGCGAACGAAGTGAGCATCGCACATAGGGAAAACTGGTTGTTCATCTCTGTTGCGCAACATAATTGCGCTAAACTTCACCTGTGTTTGAACACTTCCTCACTTATCAGAGGTAACCGGAAGTTCACCAAAACTCCAAGGGGAGATAACTGTTCAAATTCTTCCATTGTATTTTAAAGGTTCGTTTATGTTCAATTTCAGCATTATGCATACCGTTTTCCATTAACTGCCCGTCCATGGTTCGTTAGTTCCATATGTGCAGGTTTCACCACAATGCATAGCCACATGGCGTTGCGGGCTTTCTCCCTGCCATAATACTTGCAGCCGGGATATAAGTGAAATACTCTTGAAAGCGGCGTTAAACCTCAACTCACCTAATCAACTGCTCTCAGCAAACCTCATGAGCGTATTTCCGGTAGACTCCGTGTAAGCTAAGACGCAAAGACGAAGTTCGAGCTCAAATTAGCAGTTGTCACCCCCGAGCTACACGGGCGCCTCTCTGTTTAATGTGTCCTTGTTAGATACAAGAGACTTTCTTCCCTATTGAGAGTTATGTTCAGTTTTAAAAAGGGGAAGGGGATAACGAAGTGGTTGGTGCGTTCAGCTTCGGATCAAGAGATCTAGGTTCGAATTACGTCAGAGTTTCGGCAACTTAGTCCGCTGTATAGAACGTGTGTCGAATGCAGTAAGGCTGGGGTGTAATGCTACAATGAATTTCAGCGTAGTACCACCCACGGTTCACTAGTTCCAGTCAACGCTCGCAGGTTTCACCGCAATGCATAGACACAATGGTGATGCGGGTTTTCACCCTGCAATAATACTAGCAGCCGTGATATAAGTGAAATACTATTGAAAGTATCCTTATAGACCTGATGTTCTACAAATGAAAAAATATGTACAGATTGCCTTACATATTTTGTTAAAAGTAAAACGAATAATACTTTTATGTTTTGGAAAAACATGTTTATTGCAATAAAACAATTAAATAGGCCTATTAGGAAATGAACCTTTTGAAATAAAAACACAAATCTATAAAGCGAAATGTTATTTACAACGTTATTCGTGAAGCAAAGTCAATCAGAAAACTCGCTGAAATTAACATGCACATGATGCACGTGCCGCCGAAATCGACGCCTTCGCTCAGACCATAAGCTTCATCTCATTTATCCAGACCAACATGAAAGATAATGTAATAAATAATTATATATATACATGGCCTATAAATAATTGAAAAAGTATGACACATACCACAAGTAATGTGAAAAAGGAAAAGGGAAAAAGAAAGAATTAATCAGTGTTTAAAGTGCCAAAGTAATGGATAACACCTGAATGCGAGGCCTTTGCTCTTGGGAAAACCCGAGGGCGCGTTTGCTAGAACCAATGTTAATTGTGCAGTTGTCTAAATGTTTTACTGCAGGTGGTCCAAGTAAAATAAAGCGCACATAAAAGGTCATGGAAGTTCTCCGAGAGCAGAATTATACTCATCCTCGATAGTCCAGCGCTATTGTTCCGATAAATCTACACACAAGCTTTATATTGAATTATACTGCTCAACAATTCTCAGTCATCAATCCTGCCCGTGCTCATTCAAGATCAAGTTGTTATTCGATATTTATAGGAAATAAGGTATACGTAGTAAATAATGATCCGATGCCGAGCAGCTATGGCATATAAACTCGCGAGGGTTTAATCCCAAGCAGGGTTTAATGCCATAACACGATGCAATCGGGTCATTATTTGCCGTACACTCCCGCGGAAAACTCTATTTTAAAAATAATTTCATAGATGCCTTTTAAAGGGGCAGTAGCACGTTTTTTTGCAAATTTTATTTTGTTCTTATTTCCCATTTATAATGATAGTTTATGTCATTAATATTTACTTAAGAGGGTATAACATAATATTACACAAACCAATTTTCCATAGTGGTAAACACAGTGCTGGATATAAAGCACAAATTGCATGGCGGCCATTTATTGTGAACACATTTTATTATTTCGAATGACAAAAAAGTTTCCCATGGCTTTACGGAACCATGTACACTCATTTTTAAACTTGATTTTCCGAAGAAGGAAGGGTGTTTTACTATTGGTGACATTATTTTTCAAATACATTTCGTCGACTTAATTCACCGAAAAAACGTGCTACTGCCCCTTTAACGGGATTTATATGACATGACTAACATTTATCAATTAAATATTTCCAAAACAATTATGGTTGACTCGAAAGGAAGATTTCAAACTGAATTTTTTATTCCTTAAACATAGTAGACATAATCGGTACCTATAAATATATATTCACATGCATATATAATTCAAGAAAAAGATAACAATACAGCCATGACACAACAGAAAGTACACTGATTGGCATGAAACTCAATGGATAGTTCAAGTGGCAAAAGCGCTGCTCGAGAACGGAGAGGTTCAGGGTTCGATTCCCACTTTCGTTACAAGTTTCCAAAATTTTCATTTCTAATTTGAAAACAATTCCAAATCCTACAAATCCATATCTTTCCGGAGATTGAAAATTTCATAACCGACCATGTGATTATGAGATAACCAACCTGCGCAGATGGTGGATATGGCATATAACCTGCAACTAAAACAAAATAAATAACTTCCCAAGGGGTGTAAACTCAGTTGTTTAACCATTTCTCAACTTCCAAACGCAAGGCATAACTCTTGCCCGTCTGCATTACTGGCTGATTTAACCCTTGCGGTATTTCCCTCGCTTTGTTGTGTCAAATTAGTGAATCGCTGCGCCAGAAATGCATAGCGGGCCTGGATTTCTAAACACAGATTTTTTAAGGAAATACTGCAAGGCCTAAATCAGCCAGTAATGGAGACTGGCAAGAGTTATGCCTTGCATTGGGAAGTTGACCATTTCTAGGAATCATTAAAGGCTGGTTATCATATAAGCGCCGGATCTCAAGTCTCTAAGACGGTGAAACAATTGCACAATTGCGATAAGCACAAGTTCGCCAATAGTAAAAATGAATTATAGGTTACAGGCAAATTTTAACACGTTGTACAGAACACAAATCACATCGTCATCACAACGAGACCACTTACAATTAATAAGATTCTTCCCTGGAAGGGATGCCTCGTCCTTGCATGTCCACAACTTCCCCCTAAAGTCATAACTTGCACCCATCTCCGTTAAGGGCTTATATTTAAGCAATGCTGTATTTCGTTAAAGGTGACATCCATTTTGTTTCATAAAATTGTATTTGGTTTTAATACTTTCCAACTCACCACATGTGATGTCTACAATACAAATAAATTCACTCAGCTTGCATATTTTCCCCCGATCGCCAAATATATCACAGGACCAAAACTAGTGGAATCCAATTTCCGGATACCTGGCGGATTCTCTCATATTCTTACCCATTTGGTATCCGGGAATCCGGAAATGAATACTCTCCCGTATCCCAGATCCGCCCATATTCTTCCGGATATTTTTCTGGAAAGTATGTTTTTAAGAATACTGGAATCCGGAAATGTATACTTTTCCATATCCCAGATCCGCGTGTCTTCTACTGGACATTTTTCCGGAAAGTATGTTTCTAAGAATACTGGAATCCGGACAGAATATCTTATCCGGATACCCTTCTATTAGTAGGAATAGGCAAGTTATTGGGTAATATTACCGTCTTATGTTGAAAAAGTGTTCACAATATTTGATAATGATTATAATTATAATGATAATAATTATTTATTACTTTGTCATGCTGTTTCAATAAACTATATATACAGCTTTACACTACACATATAATTTTAAAAAAAAACCTTGCCTACTAGAGTCTATAAGACACAATGTTTACCTTATTGAACAAGAAAGAAATATATAATTTAGAATATTATATGGATATACATACATAAAGGCTAATACTTCTTGAATACCTTTCACCCAAATCACTCAACAGGATGCAGTGACTCATAGAGACTGTCACATTGATTCATCCTTTAAGATGTTCACTGATTCACTGACCTTAATACAAAGTCATAATAAACTCTGCAAAACATTCAAACACACAATCTGACACTCCCTCAAACATATCTCCACTCACACACCGACACACACAGACTCCCCCACATATGATATTGTGCAAGGTACCAGAACTAATCACATTTATGAAACAAAATCCATTTAACTTTTATAATGAAATTGCTTTCAGGGACATCAAGTATCATTTACTATATTTAACAGCATTAATATATATTACCATTTCATATCAATGTTTTGTTACAATAAAATAGAGGGAGTATCTTTATAATTGTAAAGTTTGTTCTTGTTTTATTTGCCACAAAGTAAGTGCAATATGCTGGTCATCATGCACCTTGACCACATATCACCTGTCTGCTAATTAACACCTTGACTAATTGGCAGGCTAATTATCACCTTGATTAAGTGTCTGTAGCAACAGGTGGGAATGTAAGTGCTTCAGCAGTATTTCGGTACACATCCAACTATTGATAAATTTGAACATCTCATGACATGTGATTGAACCTTCTCAAAATTTGCCTTGATATTTGCCACCCAAAGAATGTACAACATTCTGGCAGTCATGCTTGGCCGCACATCACCTCTCGGCTAATTAACACCTTGACTAATTGGATATAAACAATTAGTGTCTCGCTGCAGTAACAGGTGAGAGCATGCTTATGCAGTGTTTGATGGTGATTTCACATTTGTTGACGTTTAGCTAGTTGTAAAAGCAGGTCGTTTTAGAATCCTACATTTATATATTAAAATAAATTTTGTTAATTTAAAAAATATTTCATACAAGGTATGTGCAATATTCTGGTCATGCTTAATCGTACATCACCTGTCGGCTAATTAACACCTTGACTAAATGTCTGTAGCAACAGGTGGGAATGTAAGTGCTTGAGCAGTACTTCTGTACATATCCAACTATTGATAAATTTGTGCATCTAATGATGTGATTGATCATTCTAAAAATTTGCCATATTTGTAAACGTTTTTGTCTATATATTAGATTTTGCCGGTAATTGTGAATGTCTGTTCTGCAGTAAACAGTGGCTCTATGTTTGCTTACATAATTTTGATTAAGACATACTTGGATGCAGAAAGTCAATTAATTTCAAATGAGATTCAAAGAGATTTGTTCAAATTACTAAAATAGAGCCATAGGGTCTGTAATTCACTAGGTATTGCATTATCCCATTACATCCAACGTTATAAGTATATAAATGTATGCAATAATATGGTATTGACAAAGGAGTCTTTATAAAATCTATTATTGATGACGAGGGACGTCAGCCTATGTCATTAGCCCATCTTACCTTTTATAGTCAGCATAGATTAGCAAATTACCTTCAAAATCACAAATATGGCTCTGGTAAATGTAATGACATGAGGATGTGCTTGTATCAGGATTTATATAACTAATGTACAGTAAGTGGCTAATAAGATAAGTTGTGTGACATGTAGCTTCCATCTCTCATTTTCACTGTTTGAGAGGGGTATATTGAAAACAAAACCCACTTTTCAATGTTAACAGATGCTGGCATCTTTCAATGACAAATACTGATGTGCTAAGCTATCATAGATCCAGTAAATACAAGTGTTGTTTTGCACTCTTGTTAACCAATCTCTCATGTCTCCATGAATAATAACACAAGGACACCATAAAGTCAGTTCATTCATATATCTATTTACAATTATATACTATATTTTAGTTGAATGAATATATACACAGAGCACCACATACAGAAGTCCAATAAATAAACATACCCCGTATCTAGAAAGTTTCTAGTTCGTATTTAGAAAGTTTCTAGTGCGTATTTAGAAACTTTCTAGAACGTATCTAGAAACTTTATAGTGCGTATCTAGAAACTTTCTAGAAATTTCGAGTTTTTACTTTTTTACGAGATATTCACACAATTTTTAGATATTCTGAAACTGCATATTAACTTCGGCATATTTTGAAAATTTCAACAATATAACTCAACTAAACAGCAGAAAATTAATGTTTAGTTTCGTGGTCTCCTCGTTATGACCCGCCTCGCGGAACTGCTCAGTGGACAGTCTAATTACATAATCGCTGTTTAGCCTCTCGCTGTACTGCGTCATGACGGGTTTGTTGTAGCTTGTGAGTAGATTAATGAAGGATAGTCATCGACTATAACATGAAATATGTTGATTCATTAGAATACATTAGAATTTAGAATTATTTGAAACAATGTATAAGCTTTTAAATAAGATCGCATTCATATCGTATCATCGGTTTAAAGTTATCATATACAACTTTCAATCAATCAAATTGTGACAAATTTACGATCATTGTCAATGTTAACAATTTCACACAACATTAAATAATTTCATTGCCATATCATCATTCAACACTGTGTTTCATCAAACAACTGATTAACGTATTTTTGTAAAGTATGTTGAGTACCTATGCCACTCTCCCTTTCTTAATAAATATTATACAGGGTCTTTTATTAAACGGATATCAGTATGTTCCGAATTATGCAATGAAATGTCCTCTTATTAGTTTTGATATTAAGCTGTTCTTCTTATGTGTTTATTTTTGATCATTATTGGCTTTCTCCCAATGGCGATTGTTTTAGAATGTTATAGATGTGTACACTGATAAAATGGTATCTTCATTACATCATATCAATGCCTTCATCAGCGGAGAAAGGAAACGACTTTATCATATCATGCGTAACGTACTGCAATAATTCATTCATTAATATGGCGATAAAACATGTTATTGCTTTTTCTTTGTTTATCAAGAAAAACAAGTTCACCGACACCAACTGATATGAAGAGGCATCTAAGATATCAGGTGCTGCCTCAAGCCCATAAAAAACTCAGCTATCTTTTTAACATTATAGGCGCATACATCATGAAGTCGGCCCTCCTGTCTTGTATATAACAATCCAACAACATACAAAGCTTAAACTTAAATCTATTCCCTCCTCCTATATCTAACTTAACTCATTCCAAATATCATTATTTCCCCCCACTCACGATTCGGCATGGCTTCAAAACAAATTATATAAAGCTACAAACTAACGCACTGTATATTGTCTGTAAGTCGGCGACATGACAGGCATATAATACATATTAAACAATTACAAATTTAAATCTTAGCATAGACGAGATTCGAAAAGATGACTCTCAATTAGGAATGTAAACGACCTGTTGTAAATGCATCTCGTTCTCAACAATGGAAACTTACGATGTTATCTTATACGCTGTTATAAGGGAGTTTTCGGTTTATAAAGTCGGTCAAGTTTTAAAAATCCGGAAATATACAACAAAGTAGACTATGCAAGCTGATCAAGGGATGGGATGTGTGTTTGAAGAGAACATTCTTGGTTTATCAATGAATATACATCACTTGATTACATAACATACACACCCGTGCGTAATATCTTCACCTGGGCCATGTTCAAGAGAGGTTTCAATACCTTTAAACCTCTCTTGAACACGATTGCTCAATGTAGCACTACGTAACAAGGCGAGCAAACTTCGAGGAATGTGCACCGTGTCGTTTAAGAGAGAATGAGCGCTACTTGAGCGCTATATTTTGCGATCAATGAGCAATTATAAGCACTCACTGTTATGGAACGGAGCCCAGGTGTTCCATCAACTGTCTTGCTACAATCTATCATCCATTGAATAATGGAGACACCTGAATGAAAACATGTAACCCGAAATAAACATAAACATCTCAACATAAATTTAGATCCCTGAATATATATTTGACATTTTTTGCTACATTGAAATGTTTTACTTAACAAGGCATGTTCATAGTTCGTCCCCAATACGTGAAATATTAAACGAAAACATTGTGTATATTTTATGTTCATACATAAATGTTAAAAACATAAAAGTCAGTCAGTAATATCTATATTTATGTTGTATCAATTTGAGGTGCAAAATGAGCGTATTCACAAGTTTGATGTAAATGTACTTGTGTTTACAATGTGATACACTGATTAACTGCGTTTATTTTGGAATTCTTTGAGGTATTTATTGGATCAGTTAACTCCGTTTAATGAATTAAAATTCAGTTGATATTGGGTATTTAAGAAATGATTTTGATACAGATATCCTAGTCAATAATAAGGTGCGGCAGTTCTCAAGAACCATTCGACAAATAAAACATAAGACCCATTGAATGTACATTTAGTACTAGTCCGTAAAATGTTTATTAACATTTTGAAATACATGTCCATACTAAATTAGTTTTTGAAAGTCTTTTCAACTTTAGTGGGGCCATTGGCAATTTTGTCCTGGAACCAATAGATCAATGGAGTCGGATAATAAGCTTGCGTAACTCACATTTGTTAACATTGTGGGCAATTATTGTAATGTATAAATGTGTCGGCGCTCTTTTGCGTGAACTCATAAAACACAATTGCGGAGGCCGCCAAAGAGCTGTATAAGAGACAGGCGTGTGTACATCAATGCTGCAACGTATTGTATATAGACGTATGCACATACACGTAATTAAACAATTAGGGCTGATGTACATGACTGGACAGTTTCCGGTCATTGGGAACCACTTGCCATAGGTATTGATGACACCTGTACAAGCGTGATTAGCAGGGTATTCAAAGCACTGTCGTGCATTGAGCGTCTCAAACTTCATGATACTGCGTATTTAAACAGTGAAGTTTAAATTCTTTCGTTTTTATATCGTCAATCTAATCTTAAAGTTCTTTAATCACAAGAAACATGCAAGGTCACAAGTTTGTGTTCATTGCAGTATAGTATCAGAATCAGCATGTAGTGTAATGAGGGTGATAAGCAGGTGATCCAACGTTCTGTCGTACGCATGCGACGGCTCTAACTTCCTGATACTGCGTAATTAAACACTGAAGTTAAACTCCTTGGTTTTTATATCGTCACTCTAATCTAATCTGTCTTTAATTATGAGATGTTAATTATTATCAAGATGTTATGTACAATGTGTGACGCTGAAATAATTGAAGATGTAATCCACGTTTTAATTGATTGTAATACGTTTATGCAAATTAAGATATGACTTATGGACAAACGTTAGTTCATTTAAGCCTTCCTTCCCACTGCAACAAACCAGTTATCTAATGAATATCCACACTATAAATGTAGCCCTAGCCCGAAACTCAATTCAACTGTTATATTGTTTTATCATGTTTTAGTCTCTTTTGTATATTTGTGTACTAAAGCTTTGTGTTTGTTTGTGTACATGTGTTGTGTTTACCATTTACTGAATTGTTGTAGAAAACGCAAATCTGCATATTCAGTTTGTAAGTTAATATGAATCCTGTGCGAAAGTATGACAGTTTGTAGTTTTGCCTGTGTTGCCTTGTTTATCTTATTGTAACTTGCGAGTTTTTCTGGACAGATACATTCGTATATGTGTGCATTTTTATGTATAAGAGTATGTGTGCCTGAATGAAGTCTCTCTGTCTCTCTGTCTCTCTGTCGCTCTGTCTCTCTGTCTATGTCTCTCTCTCTCTCTCTCTCTCTCTCTCTCTCTCTCTCTCTCTCTCTCTCTCTCTCTCTCTCTCTCTCTCTCTCTCTGTCTCTCTCTGTCTCTCTCTCTCCCTCCCTCCCTCTCTCTCCCCCTCCCTCCCTCCCTCCCCCTCTCTCTCTCTCTTTCTCTCTCTCTCTCTCTCTCTCTCTCTCTCTCTCTCTCTCTCTCTCTCTCTCTCTCTCTCTCTCTCTCTCTCTCTCTCTCTCTCTTTTCGAGTTCACTAGCATTGAAGTTTAATTTGGAAATAATCGGCGCAAGAATTTGAAACATGTGTGTCTTATAAGCATATTTCAATACGTTATGAATACTATTTTTTATATGAATTTGTTATGAATTTCTTAGTATCCCCACCTATACTTGAGTGTATGTAGACATCTGTGACAATTCCATTATAATTCCATTTTCAAGAAGAATAATATTATTTTATGTAATTGTTACAAGGCGCTAGTATACATAAGTATAAATCACATTTAAAAAGAAATACATAGGGTGATGTAAAAGACCCAGTGATATAGTATTCTACCATAACTTTGCGAAATAGTCGTATCTGATTGACGTCTGTAAAACATCAGAGACGGTATAATTTGGCTGTACATTGCTCTGTTTACTTCGTCTCTTGCGCAAGAATACACTTGTTGCCAAGCGAGAAAAACGAATGCGTTAATTCTCAAAATACTTACATGCATGAAGATGTTGTAAATGAGCTTTTGTTTTGATTAAAATGGCACATAATAAATAGTTTTATAATAGATCTGAAATCATTTAAAATTCGACCCGAAACGGGGGAAGTTAACAATGCAGTTGGAAAAATCTATCATTCAAACAACTTGACATTTCAGAAACATTCTTGAATAAATTCAATGCGCGTTACAAAATAATTAAAGCCGGGCATTATACCATCCGAAAACAATCGGAATGCAAAATACACTTACCTAAAACTTTATTCAAAAATCTATGCAATAATACCGATGTTTATAAACATAATATTGCAGAAATAATCTTGAATGTTGACGCCGATAGCAAAACGCTACCGTATATAGAATAGAGTGAGCTCCGAAACTTTCGCTGTTTCCGACACCTTATAACAAGTTATGTTATTATAGTTCTAAATTATTCATTTAAAGCTATAATAATTCCGTTAAATACCGTTGATTTTCAAACACAGTAAGTTTATTTCCTAATTATGAACCATTGTGGCTACTGATATGGTGATTGTTGGTAAGTAGAATAAAGCCTTATAGACTGAAGGTAAAATGATTCTAAATCCATATGTGTGATGTCATGGCTTTTCTGAATAGCTGAAAACATTCAATTGGACAACTGTTGCACATATTTGAAAAAAAACATGGACATAACAACAAGGTTGATGGTAGTGCATTCCACTAGAGATCGGAAATATAACAAAATAATAGCCTTGACAGTGAACTAGTGATTTGCTCTCATGTGTATGTATGCATACTGAAATATCGAACAAACATCGCATTTCGTTCAGTATAAACATATCCCAAAAACAATTGTGACAAATGAAAAAAAAAATTAGTTTAATCTGAACAAACAATGATTTGTATCGGTCTTTAATGATTTGTGCTGTGTCTTACATAACGTGCGTCACTCTTCATTGATCATGGTAATTCGCGTCCTGATGTAATTACAGGGGGCGGCGGTGATCATAAATTAATTATCTTGTCCCGACCGTCACTTAACCGTTTGTGTATTTCGACATACCACTAGCTACCAGACTAGTAGGGGGAGATAAACATGTTGACACCTTCATATGTTCTTATTGATTTTAACCTACAAATATTATATAACATGTGATGAGGAAGGGAGTACCGACCCTCACTGAACTATTTGTGTATTTCAACAAACTTCAATGATCACGTACATTAACAGACTGTGTAAGTAAAGACTCAGTAGAATATCGTATCCATGTAAACACGCAATCATAAACTAATTATCTTAGTTTGTTTCCGCATGGATAAACACAGAAAACATATGCATTTGCTGTCAGATAAAAGTTATTTATCAGCTCTACATTTAAGGTTGTACTGTAAAAATATGTATAATCTCCTCAAAACTCAAACAAGAGGAATATGGATAAAATAAATAGAATAATTGTCAATCATTGACAAATAACATGTTTATCTCATCTCATCTCATCTCATGAGATAGAAGAGTAATATATTCTTACTCGTGGCTGCTAAAAAAATGTTCAACCTCACTCGATGAGATAATCATTGTATTAACGAACAAAATATCCGCTGTATATTTTATTTCTATGAGTATATAATTGTATTGTACATAATGAATATACACTTCGGATATTTGTTCTCAGTGATCCACCACATATGCTATTAGTTTCGATTTCATTGTTGTAAACAGTAATAAGTTAACCATAAAACACATTAATTAAACATAGTATTTATCATAACATATATCTTGTCTTCACAAATCGAACATAAGCCATATTAGTTTGCTACAATCTAAATATAATCTTAACTGTGAGAAGAATAAATGAATATTCAAAATAAAGTACAGATATTGAATACTATATGAATCGACGCAATACTTAATTATCATATCCTATAAACATGAATACACATTAGTGAATGAGAGAGTTATGAAACATAGAATTTGATGTCTCCGTATTGTATGATAAATGTATTGGGTGAAATGTATGCAAGAAGTATTGGCCTTTGTGTATGTATATCCATATAATATTTTAATTTATATATTTCTTTCTTGTTCAATAAAGTAAAAATTGTGTCTTATAGGCTCTAGTAGGCAAGGTTTTTATGTGTGTAGTGCAATGCTGTATATATAGTTTATTGCAACAACATGACAAAGTAATAAATTATTATTATCATTATAATTATTATCATTATCAAATATTGTGAACACTTTTTTAACATAAGACGGTAATATTACCCAATAACTTGCCTATTCCTACTAATAGAAGGGTATCCGGATAAGATATTCTGTCCGGATTCCAGTATTCTTAGAAACATACTTTCCGGAAAAATGTCCAGTAGAAGACACGCGGATCTGGGATATGGAAAAGTATACATTTCCGGATTCCAGTATTCTTAAAAACATACTTTCCAGAAAAATATCCGGAAGAATATGGGCGGATCTGGGATACGGGAGAGTATTCATTTCCGGATTCCCGGATACCAAATGGGTAAGAATATGAGAGAATCCGCCAGGTATCCGGAAATTGGATTCCACTAGTTTTGGTCCTGTGTATCAAAATTACTAGTTTCCAATCAAAATTGTGTAACATCATTATGTATGTGCAGAAACCTAAACTGCACGTCCCATTTACACGCACAGTAGTTATGTGACCTATTAAACATTATCAACTCAAAATTGTCTTTTTGTCTGTTATAAATAAGATTCCAAAATTACGTTTGACTCATTGGCACAAGCTGTGCATTGTCCGGTTTTCGATCAGAAATCACTACTTTTACCTTCATATCGTCAATATGCTAAGTCTACTATCATCAACAGTCGGTACTTCTCGATAAGTAACACCATTTATAACGTTTGCAATATGTGACCCCCAACAACACAATGGATGTACCTTTAATGTATTGTTCTGTGTTTGTGTAGCAATGCACGTGAACTACTGACAGGCTATAACATGCAACGAAATGCAGCAATGCTTAGAATAGCCCATGTCGGGGACTGGCTTAAGTTATAACAGATGACATGTTCATTGTAAATACCATCTTCTGACAACAAAACGCTACGTAACTCCCATAAGCACGGGCAAGTCACTCGGCTACCAACTTTCAAACGCAAGGCAAAACTCTTGCCAGTCTCCATTACTGGCTGATTTAAGCCTTGCAGTATTTCCCTCGCTTTGTTGTGCCAATATAGTGGATCGCTGCACCTGAAATGCATATTGGGCACTGCGATCTATACTGCAAGGCCTAAATAAGAGTTATGCCTTGCATTGGGAAGATGCTCTGGCTAAAAGTTTGCTTGGATCAGCACATCGCAGGGGAAGATGGACAAAGGTGTGATGTCTTCTGGTGTCATATCGACGTCATCGCTTGAGTGGCAGACATGTAGGTCTGTACAATCGCTGCCCGTTGTGTTGTGTAACAGGGTGCTAGGTACTTTCATACAGGGGGTTGGCTTCCATTACTGAAAACAACAAGTGAAAAGTTAAAGACGAAATTCAAATGCATTAAAGGTGAGATTTTGATAAGTAATCTGTCTGTCTGTCTGTATGTCTGTCTGAATTGAAGTGAGAGCATCCACCAGTTTCTTTTTGTACATAGCGTGGAACGGGAAGAACTGCTGTATTGTTTTTTACAACTTTGTTTTGATATATTGCATATACATTCTGTGTTAGAATTTCACCATACAACAATTTACGAAAACTTATTAACAAGGAGCAAATGTTAGTGCAGTTCCATATCGCAATAAGTAAAGTACCAAACATAGTTCTAGTTCTAGCCCATTTCAGCGCAATTCCTACAAAAAATTGTGGTGGAGAGTTTCAGTCTGCAGTGTTACACACTGGCTCCTTTGTTTTATTTGGGTGTTCATTTACCAACTTCACAAAGGTGTTCATGACGGTTGCCGGGTGTTCATGCTGAACACCTGGTACAGCCGTGAACACCTGATATGAGAGTACTTATTGTTTGCAAATTTACTTTTGATTAATATTTATCTTTATTAGTGATGATAATTCGAAAAATATCATTTCTCAACACAAGCAAATCGCAATTACTTCCGACGAAATGTGGGATCGAACCTGCAACCCTAGGGTTTCTGGTCGAGTGATCTAAACATTACACCACGGAAACTAGACGACATGAGAGGGATTTTTCTTCACCAAATAAAAGGAAAATACATAGTGTTCTTTTATTTGTTTGGATTAAAACTGTCATAAATTTGTTAACAATTTATAGATTTTAATCTTCAACTAGAGCGCACAACGTTTAGAAATAAGTGAAAGTGTGCATTGTATTTTGTATCAACCGGCGATATTGACAATGGCCATGCAGTCAATAGTAATGGTTGTACATTTCAGCGGCGTGTTGCACGTGCACCAGGACTCACTCAGGCAAGCTGACTGATATAGACAGCATTTTTCTGACAAGGACAACCGTCTTTAACCCCCAAATGTTCAAAGATCCCTAGAATTTACACTAAAAGTGTTTTCATTCTGCCTGTGGTTTGGTATAGTGTTGAGCCAGTGTGTAAACTAGTTACCGACTGAGACCGAGGTGTTCAAGTTAGATGAACCCTCGCGCACGTGAATCATGAACGCCGAGGCCGTTATACACCTGGGTCTCAGTCGGTAACTATTACTTACTATCTGATAAAAGACCACTGAATGAAGTCGTACTTGGGGCCAGTTAACATCTCTGGCTAATTCAAACATTGCTGCATCCCGTTAACTATTCTGTTCTAGCGTAGCAGCGCGTTTCCCCACGTACTTCATAGCGCAGTAAGCTGACGAAATAAGGCTTATACTGCCGGACAAAAGAAACGCCTACCAGATATCTTATCAGATTTCGTGAAAACTAAAATGAACAGTTTAGCTATATTATAGCATTATGAAGTTGCTCCATTTCTGCAATATATATTTAAATTTCAGAAGATGCATGTCACAAAAGAATGGCGATTGTTGAAATGAGACCACACAATTTTCAGTTTTCGATCAGAGCATGAAAAACATTTGAAACAGACTTTCATACAACCACGAGCAACAATACAGGCACGCATTCGCATTAAAGTGGTGATGACGATATATGAAGGTGGTTGCGATGCGCAAGCGAATCAACTGGAAATCGCGGTCTTCTTTGGGCGTGGTTGTCATGAATGTTATCGACTCAAATCACAGTTTTCCCACGATTTCAATGGACTTTCATATTATTTATTGTTTACTTTCATATTATTTATTGTTTCAGCATAATTTGGAGACCACCACTTATTATATTTCAGAAATTATTTCATCTTTCATTTGGAGGAAAATCAAGAAGGCGTTTCTTTTGGCCGACAGTGTAAACTGGCTAGTGATGTCACAGACACGAGTTATGACTTGCTTGGATATAGTTGATTTGAAAGTGACCTTAAAGGGGCAGTAGCACGTTTTTTTGCTGAAATAAGTCGATGAAATGTATTTAAAAAAATAATGTCACCAATAGTAAAATACCCTTCTCTCTTAAGAAAATCAAGTTAAAAAACGAGTGTACATGGTTCTGTAAAGCCATGGGAATCATTTTCGTCATTCGAAATAATAAAATGTGTTCACAATAAAATGGCCGCCATGCATTTATTGCTTTATAAGCATCACCGTTATTCCTACTACGGAAATTTAGTTTGTGTAATAAGATGTTTTACCCTCTAAAGTAAATATAAATGACATGAACTATCATTATAAAAGGGAAATTTGAAAAAATAAAATTTGCAAAAAACGTGCTACTGCCCCTTTAAAGCTACATTACCTTTTTTATAATTAAAACCAACAGTGAAGATGACATACTACAACATGATAAAAAACATGTAAGGACACTGTAAGAATTTTTTTTAACATCACTCGGAAGTATAGTTCATCCGAACGAGTGTGTATTATTGTAATTATATACCTCATCATGTTACCATAAGAAAACCCTTTTTTCTTCCTCCTGATTTTCAATCAATTCAATTATAATTAAAAATGAAACGAAATTGAAGGATGTATAAAGGACCTTAAGCAAATATACTTTTTAGTTTGATGAAATAGATGTTTATAGACACGTAATTATTTTCACAATACATTTCCTAAAAGGAAAACAAATTGCAATTATACGTGTTGCATGGCGTGTACCGTTGTGTATATAGTGTGCCTATAATATGGCCAAGCTCTGGCATTTAATGGCGACAAAACATGTTACCGTATTTCCTTGAATGCAACCCAGGTCTCGAATATGAGTTTAGGGCCTACCTTTTTAGAATAGAAACCGGACCTTGAACCCGGAGATTGGATTTTGGGGGTAGTGGGGAGGTGCTGAATGAAACAGAATCCTGGCGTTGTTTTCGAGAAAATACACATAGGATTCTCTGTTTAACGTGATTACACTTTGTTGGCATCTTTCTACAATATTATCTTGCAATATTTTATTATTAAGAAAGTTTGAAAACATAATGTTTCGGGTTCTATTGTCATGTAAGTGATCTAAGTAGATATTTCCACTTGAACAGGATCACTGTCTATATACACACAGAAGGGCGTATCCACTAACCACATAACGATTTCCTCACTTCCGGGTCGGATTCCTGATTCACACATCCGTCCTGGCTGCTTTCATAGATAACGTTTTCTTCCATGACTACAAAGAGAATAAACAAACACTTTTTTTTATAACAAGTATAACAGCAATACAGTTTGAATAAATTGTGTAGGGAAGACGAGGATATTTATGGATGATTAACTTCTTTATTTAACAATGGCGACGTTTCGGTATAAATCATTATGTAATGTTAATGTCCGAGTAACTCTCCATTCCTTAAAAATAACGGTGCCAAGGCCCGAAGGCCCATTGTTTTTAAGGAATGGAGAGTAACGATGTCATTGACAAACTTAAATTACACTCAAATTATTGCCCTTTTATCAAAATTACTTCAAACAGTTAACAAGTTAGATTTCTACTTTCAAAATATGATGTGTAACCAGCTCAATTATTGGTATGAAAGAACAATAGGATTACGTCAAAAGTGTACCGTTATCATGCTTCTCACGTCGCGTTGTTCAATGAAGAAAGTGATCATTCATAAAAAATCCTCTTCTTTACACTATTTTACGCATGTTATTAGTTTTAAACTGCGATAGAGGTACACAGCATGTAAAACATATCTGTAGATTTAGATATTCACGCAAATTAACAAATTGATGGTAGATTGACGTTACAAATAATGCTAGACCTCTAACATAAAATCAATAAAAATCATCAAAATTTAACTTTGCATTCGATTATAGTTGTTAAAGATAATCAAAGACATTCGAAATCATTGCAAATAAATATTTAACAAAGAAACGTCTAAATTCAGCTACGAAATAATAAATCAGTGATAAAAAATCAAGTTCGAATCAATTATAGAAAAATTTTCCTCAGTTATTTTTCTATTAGTTTTTTTTATTTAACATGTAATAAATTTTACCAATAAAGAAATGACTGTTTTCCAAATTATCTGACTCAGCCACGACAACTGAAACCTTCATTCGATTGATGTCATAGAACAATATCCTTATAAGTAAATAATAGAATAAACGATACAGTTTAGTTGATGCATGACATAGATAGTACGCGTAAGTTATACATCGTACTGAAATTGATAACAAAGGAAATACGTCACAGTTGAATGAAATAATTGTTCGATATATACGTGAGTAAAGTATACCATAATCGAAATAGATAACACAATCAGTACCTAAGAAGTGTCTTTGAAATTTGGTGTCAGTGAAAGAGATATTATTTGAATAATGCCATAATGAAATATGTATTTATCATACAAAACTGTGTTCCAAAGAAGATATCGCTTTTGTGAGATCAATCAAGATCTCCAAGGTGATATCGTTTTGACAGTAGATTTTGCACAGTGCCCTGTTACCGTCAACCAATTGTTTTTCTGATATCAAATATAAACACATTTGTTGATAAATTTAAGATATCCTCGGCAAGCCTAATATAGTGTATTTTGTACTAACTTTTATCAACATGTAATATGTGAAACATGATCTTGTGAAATGTCACAGAGAAATATGTGATTATATGAAATGTGCCATAGTGGATTATATGATAGGTAAAATATACCATTGTGAAATAGATGGTAATTGAAATATGCTTTATTGAAATATATGATATGTGAAACATAAATGCTCGAAATTGCCAAAATGAAATATATCATATGCGAAGTACATATAATATTTAAAACTGGCCATAACGAAATACGCCACAGTGAAAGATATATAGAGGATATTTTGTGTTTTCAGTGCGATATCACTTATCTCTCATTGAGTGACGGGGTGAAGCCGATATTTTCACTTCGTCCTTGGTCAATATCGTTTTCTCGGGTCCATAAAAACAGGTATTGACCTCATCACCAGTCTATAATTGTATAATATCATTAGTCAAACAGGCTATGCGATTATTTGTGTGAGCTGTTCAGTAAGTTAGTGTATGTTCAGTACATTATAATATAGTTTATGTCCAGTAGACTAGGTACATTGTACTCACTGCATATTGAGGCTCGTGGATCTGTGCTGTCTTTCATCTCTCTGTTGTCTTTTGGACTGGCGTTGTTCAATCGACTGACTTGAAATTAAAATCGGACATGAATGTTGATTCTATGAAGTCTGTCTGAAGACGTTTATATTAAATATAAACTGAAACAAGTCTATCACATTGTAGCAAGTCTAGCAAAATGAATACAAATAAATAGTGACAGAGGCTCCTTTTTAATTCGTTAAAAATAATCATTAAATGCAATTATTGATCAGAAGCCGAACGAACCAACCATTTAACTCGGATTCAACAAATCGAGTAATGATTACTAGTAAACTGAAGCACAAAAGATATGTCACACCTCAGTTGGTTTCGATTAATTAAATTTTGTAAAGGAATGAGATGTATTTGATTATGGCACGATGCAATAACATCTTTTGGCAGTAGTTTTAATGACTTAATTGGTGACTGTTTTATTTTTTAACTAAAATAGAATTATTTGAAGTAGATAGGGGTAAAAAATTAAATTTACACCAACATGACACCTACCATGTTCAAAATGTTGTAAATGTGTGCATGACGAGGCAAATTTATTGATTTTCACACAGAGTATGTGTTATATATCGATGAACAGTTGTGTTTTATCAAAATTACTTTGGGGGAATTTTAAATTTCAAAATTTAATTTTTTTAAATATTTTTTTTTAAAGTGGTAGAAGAAACTCTGACTGATTTAATGTTTTGGACTAATTTCCCAAACTATTCAGTTTTTGAAAACGACGTCGAAAACTCGAGAAATGTGACATTGAAAATTATACATATGATAAAAACAACTGAGGGGTGACGTTTCTTTTGTGCTTCAGTTTATAATACAAAAAGAAAATTATTTACCTAATTTCTGTTTCCATTTCTTTCTACAAAGAATGACTACAGTGATCCCCAGTGTCGCTACTAAAACCGCTATAACTGCAGATATTACAGTTATCAAGGTTTGGTGGTTATCGGTCGAATTTTGGGGACCAGGTCCGTTAGTCCTTGAACCATTGCCAGTAGATGTTACTGTGACAGCTGTAGTATAAAATGTGCATGAGAATTTTTTTTATTTTTAAAAATGAAATCTTTTACAAAAGGAAATGTAGGGTAGAGCGGGGTCAATTGTAACACCTTTTACTTAATTGGTTACAATTGGTTACTTGTGATTAGATCGTCAAGTAAACTGATAGTACGTTGACGTATTGGCTTGAAATCTAAGTGTCATTTGGGCTTCTACAAGCAGTAGTTATTAAGTTAATTAAAAGCAAGCACTGCAAGTGTTACATGAAATCGACCCGATTACATGAAATCGATTGGGGCAATTGTAACAGGTAGATGGGCCATTTGTAACACATGTGGGGAAAATGAAAATGAAAAATATTTTCGAAATTAAATCAAAAGCTAGAGTACGTATTGGTATAGATCATCTTCATATATTGACTATGAAATTAATACAATCAAATATTCATAGTTCATAGCAACTATAATTTAATTTGTGTATGATTCTTTTATTGCTGAGCTTAAATCAGTTTTCAAATTTCGCACCAAAATCTTTACATGAAGGGCTGTTCTGTATACATCTTTATCAAAAGTTTACCAAAATGTAAAAAAAACTTAAGAATTATTAAAAACCGACATCACCAATTCCATGCCATATAGCAAATGGTTGGTATTTGGGATCCAAAATTAATAAACATAAATTGGCGGAATTCTATCGCAGTCTTTGCTCATATAAAGGAATTTAGAGGTTTGTTTTAAAGAAAAAACATAAACGCATATACCTATCCTCTAATAGCTGCCCAAAATGGCGTTAAACAATACCTCAGTCTGATTAAAATCGACCTTGTTCCGAGGAATAAAATTTGCAAAATAATATATCTACCGGGGTACGAACAGGTTCTGTAGATTCCTCGCCACAAGGTCTGAGAACATCCCGTATAGGCGTGTGTTCCGAACCAGTTTAGCGCAGCCAAAGCCCAGTCAAATAGCTGACCAATCACATCATAGTTTTTAAACGGTCGCTGTTTTGAAAGCATTTGGAACAGACAAAAGGATAGCTGTTTGGAGTTATCTGCCCCTAACTTCTCGCATCGAAAGCATTTGTTGGGCATCTTTTGATTGGCTACCTGAATTGCGCTCGAACACGCTAGTCTACGGACTGTTTCTAGACGGTTTGGCGTGGAAATCTCCGAACGATATGAGTTCGTATCCCGGTAGATGCACTATTTTGCACATTTTTTCCCGCGGAATACCGTCGGTTTTAATCAGACTGAACAATACCTCATCCACTAAAAGCGTAGCATCTTTCCCAACAAGGTGAACTCAATGAAGATCTCTACCTTTGCCTTATAATTTAAAAAAAATAATTTGTGTGCAATGCTGGCGAATATGAGTTATCATATACATCCTTTTTATAATGAACGGATTAACAATAGAGAGTTAATTTCAATTGCTCTGTTGGAACTCATTTCTTATGAAAATCAATACTAACTAAAGGTATGAATGAATTGCTGGATTGAGGTTATTCTCAGGCAGGGTAAACGTGTCTCCATTTCAGTGTATCGATATATTTTACTTAATTGCCAATTGGTCAAGTAATCGATGTATTGCCTTTCAAGAGATGATTGTCATTTAATTCAAGATTTTCATTTGTAAGAAATGTTATTTTTGAACTTACCTTTTTAAAAAAATTCGTACATTGTTTAAAGTCACTGAACTGTTTTGACAAAAGAACTTCGGCATTCGGGTAGGGGTATTCTGTATGGTAAGATTCATGTGAACGCAATAAATGATTATTTAGTAACAAAAGGGCCACGGATAATATCAATCAATACTGCATGAGGCAATTACGGTGTTACATCTGCCCCCAAAGTTAGTAGCCATGTTTCACGTCACGTCGCAAGTTAACCACAAAACGATTTTTTATGTTTTCCGAAATATTTCCTTTCAACTGCAAGAAATCGATTTTTTGGTCTTGTGGATAGCTCGAAGTGAAAACTGTTGAACAACACCCATTTATTTATAAACGGGAGATCAAGGGGAATAATTCTAAATCATAAACCTTAGCCTATGTTTGAACGTAAACTTAAAGAGTAATCGTCCCTGTTACAATTGCCCCATGTTACAATTGGTCCCGCTCTACCCTATTATCGGGAGAATATAAAACTAAAATATAGTCGCAAGCGACGATAACATGATTCAGCCCGCCATGAGTCATATGTTGTCATTGGAAGCAGTATCCTTAACATTGTGTAATTAAAAAGACAGGAGAAACAATGTAAGTGAGCGTGTGAGGCCTTAAAATGTAACAGTTAGTTCGTTTGTAGTCAAAAACGTAGGAGAAACGTTTATGGTGCTATGCTCCTTTTGCAGCAGCAAAATGTGTTTGTAAAATTTACCTATTGCAATTTTCTAACAAAACTAAATATCACAATGTCGACACCATTACGGATGAGAGGGAATCCATGTTCAAAGTTGGGATAGTGCGACAGGCAAGTTATCACTTGAATCAACCGATCTCACACCCACTCGAGTCAAATTGACTTGAGGTACAATAACAAAAAAGCCCTTTTTCATAATTAGCTTAGCTTAGCTTAGCTTAGCTTCTTTGCCCGTTACTATCCCCTTGCCATGAGGGTTTGGGTACACACGTACGTACGTATGTGCATACATCGGTCCGTAGGGTCTTGTCATAACGCGACCAAATCTTCATTTTTGAAGATTAATGCTGCAGTGAGCAAACTCATCATATAGATACTGTAGAGAACAGGTTTTCCTTGTGTTTCCGTCCTTTATTTGATTGAGTGAGAGAGGAGAGGAGAGGGGGGGGGGGGGGGGGGGGTGGAGCATTTTAAAATTCAATATGGCGTCAAAATCACGTGATCCACGACCTCGCTATGGTAACATATCTTGGTTGTCTAGTTATTAAGCATCTTTTAAAACAAGTTACGAGTCTCTAGAATGTCACCCGGATTATTAAGACCCAAATTTAACATGTCAAAATCAGACAAATTTTAAGAAAATCAAAATGGCGGCTAAACCACGTGACCTACGAATTGGTCATGATTTACTTTTTTGCTTGTATTGTCTTGCGCATCTTTTGCAAAAAGTTTCAAGTCTCTAAGTGGATTAAACAAAAATTTCCAATGTTAAAAGTTTTTCTTTATTATGACCGGAAATGAGCGTACGCGAGCGATTTTATTATTGATTCATAACGGCCATAGTCCTGTCTTACTCTCCTGAACAAATATTTTAATTCGGTTTGTAGGTTTTTGAATTATCTCCCTTTGAAGTTTGCGATTTTCAAAAATTGTCGGACTTTGAAAGGTCACTGTGATAAAAGTATAAGGAGTTCGCTAATGCTTTGGAGTATCGTTTAATCACCAACCCTTTAGCTGCACATATATGCAAGTTTGAGCTCTTAGATGCTAGTATCTTCAGAGGAGAAGATTGCCAAAGGTGCATGGGGTCGGAAATTGTAAAATGTGTCTAAAATCAAAATGGCGGAAAAACCACGTGACTTACGAATTCGTCATGATTTACTTTTTTGCTCGCATGGTCATTGCGCATCTTTTGCAAAAAGTTCCAAGTCTCTAAGTGCATTTTGAAAAATTTTCCCATGTTAAAAAATCGATATTTGGATTCGAACTGGACCTTTAATGGCTGAAACGATTGGGCCCAAAAGCTAAATTTAATAAGTTCACACTAAGGGCTGTCAGACTGTTGAATTCTCTGCAGCCGTTTTTGCTGAATAGGTGTCACAAAATCGGTGCAAATAATAAAAAAAACCCACGCCAATGACAATAAGGATTCTGCCCCAAAGGGCAGAATCCTTAATAAAAATGGGTAAAGAAGACAGATATTTTATGGATGATCAACATATTGGTATGATAAAGATATAAAAAATACAACAAGATGAGGTAACAATGACATAAATGGTTGAACAAGTGAAGTTGTGATAACAAGGAAACCAGAGAGTAGTAAGTTAATTAGCAAGGGGGCGGATGAGAGGACAAAGGCAGGGTCCAATAAGTGGGTAGTAATAATGGGTAGTATATCTCGAATACCAGTGATTGCAATTGTAGAGCTACGGGCGTTTTCGGAAGTGTCTGGTAAACCTGGTCGATTCGTCTGGAGACTACCCGGTGTATAGAGGGCGCACTGGTTACAGCTAGAGGAGGGAATTAAATATGTAACAATGAAAAAACAACCAGGAACAGTCCCTTTGAGAAATGTAGGAGATAAATTAATATGCATTTACTGTAGCTCAGTAATCATAGAGTCACTCTGAATGCATCTTCCCACGGCAAGGTGAAAATGTATCGAAATCACTCCATCACACCTTGCCTTCAACCTAGCCAGAAGTGGTGAAACGAATCAGCGACACCTATTGTGATCACGAGTTACGTCCCTTACCATCTGCTAACATACAGCCAATGAAATCGCCATTTACATTTGTAACCATTTCAAAATAAGCGACGATCGACACAGTCACAGAGGCAATACAACTGTCTTCTGATTGGCTTAGCCGATTAGCCTGCAGTAGTTAAAATCTTAGCACTAAAAAATGCGAGGGTTGAGGTCAAGGGCCGAAGGAGAAGATATGGAAATCTTTTCGTTACGCCTGTGACGTTGTGAAGATGCTCTGAATGATGTTACAAGTGCTGTATTGTTCCACAGGAGAGCTGACAAAGGAAGTGTAGTATCATAGGATACGCCTACATATGTTTCATATGTTATCAGTGATTTATTCTCCACAAACAAACAAAATAGGTCCCAAGAAATGATTCTTAAAAATATTGATCATAGTCTGAAATATTTCTATATCATTTTGATATAGAAATTGGGTTCATCCCTAACATTTTTTTCCCATATGGTTGAAAATAACCGAGTTAATAATATTGATATGAGCACATGTGCAGTGAAAATGTCATAATAAGCACATACTGTTTACGATCATTGAGATAAATATAACCGTGAGTGAGTGAGTTATTGTTTAACGTCGCTTCGTCAGAATTGCAGCCATTAGCGGCGAGATAAATATAACCGGACAATCTCCATATTTTAGCTATGTATCATTACATGAATATCATGTCATTGCAAATTATTAACATTAATGGTGTTCGTTAATAAAATAATGAAAACACTGCAAATGTTTCCCATGACGATAACGACATCAGATATAAAAAAAATCAATGATAATTAATGAAGTAAATGAAGTAAAGGGTACAAACTGTAACTGCATTCCTCGTAATTACGTTTTTGTTTGATGATGAACTGGTATCCTTGACTTGCTCTGTATGCATTGTCAACGTTTGTTCCACGACAGAACCATTTAGAATTGTTGTTTTGTGACGTTGCTACGATTGTAGTATTAAAAGAATGAATGTCACATTCATTTGACATTTTATTGGTACCTATTTGGCATAAGTTCCCAGAATAGTATCTTCTTGTGCTTACGTTCCCATTTTTCATAAACTCTATTGTCGTACAGATTCTACATCTGCAGTTCAAATTTACAATCGATCCAAATGGAATTTCAGTAATATTGAAATTTGTTGGAGCGCTCCTGTGTACTGCATTGAATCCGAATTCTGAAAAAGAAATAACACTTTTTAGCCGTTTGTACATGTAATTAAAGTTCAATTATTAATTATCAATTGTTAATTTAAGTTTCACCAGTTATACAATCATATAAAACAAACAAGTGGCATACTAAAATTATTACATATGGGACACTGTAAAACCGACATTCAAATAAATAAATAGACGTAATTCATACCAAATCAACATACAAATACCATACATTTCACACAGTCATACCTACTATCATACAGTAGGATACATACAGTAGGATAGTAATATGTCTACCCCTTGACACACGTATCTACATAGACATACACTTTCATACATATACACACATACTAATGCAAACATAATCCGGCATACATGTTGAGATAGAGATAGACAGATAGATAGATAGATAGACAGATAGATAGACAGATAGATAGACACTGTCAGATAGATAGACAGATAGATAGACAGACAGATAGATAGACAGATAGATAGACAGATAGATAGACATATAGATAGACAGATAGATAGACAGATAGATAGACATATAGATAGACAGATAGATAGACAGATAGATAGACAGATAGATAGACAGATAGATAGATAGACAGATAGATAGACAGATAGATAGACAGATAGATAGACAGATAGATCCAACCATCCATCCGCCATACGTATACTGTGGCTTGATGGATGACTGATTTTGCCAGGCAATTTCCTTTGAGGAGCATGAGTTTTTGTCATCGTTTTTCTCTTCTGTTTTTTTTGTTTGTTATTGCTTTGAGTGTTGTTCTTTTACATACATGCATACATACATACTTACACACATACATACTTACTAACATATATACACACATACATACATACTTACACACATACATACTTACACACATACATACTTACACACATACATACTTACTAACATATATACATACATACTTACACACATACATACTTACACACATACATACTTACTGACATATATACTTACTAACATATATACTTACACACATACATACTTACACACATACATACATACATACTTACTAACATATATACTTACACACATACATACTTACACACATACATACTTACTGACATATATACACACATACATACATACTAACACACATACATACATACTTACACACATACATACTTACTAACATATATACACACATACATACATACTAACACACATACATACTTACACACATACATACTTACACACATACATACTTACACACATACATACTTACACACATACATACTTACTGACATATATACACACATACATACATACTAACACACATACATACATACTTACACACATACATACTTACTAACATATATACACACATACATACATACTAACACACATACATACATACTTACACACATACATACTTACTAACATACTTACACACATACATACATACTAACACACATACATACTTACACACATACATACATACTGACATATATACACACATACATACATACTAACACACATACATACTTACACACATACATACTTACACACATACATACTTACACACATACATACTTACACACATACATACTTACACACATACATACTTACTAACATATATACTTACACACATACATACTTACACACATACATACTTACTGACATATATACACACATACATACATACATACATACTAACACACATACATACATACTTACACACATACATACTTACTAACATATATACACACATACATACATACTTACACACATACATACTTACACACATACATACTTACACACATACATACTTACACACATACATACTTACACACATACATACTTACTGACATATATACACACATACATACATACTTACACACATACATACTTACACACATACATACTTACACACATACATACTTACTAACATATATACATACATACTTACACACATACATACTTACACACATACATACTTACACACATACATACTTACTAACATATATACTTACACACATACATACTTACACACATACATACTTACTGACATATATACACACATACATACATACTAACACACATACATACATACTTACACACATACATACTTACTAACATATATACACACATACATACATACTAACACACATACATACATACTTACACACATACATACTTACTAACATATATACACACATACATACATACTAACACACATACATACATACTAACACACATACATACTTACACACATACATACTTACTAACATATATACTTACACACATACATACTTACACACATACATACTAACACACATACATACTTACACACATACATACTAACACACATACATACTAACACACATACATACTTACACACATACATACATACTGACATATATACACACATACATACATACTAACACACATACATACTTACACACATACATACTTACACACATACATACTTACACACATACATACTTACACACATACATACTTACACACATACATACTTACACACATACATACTTACTAACATATATACTTACACACATACATACTTACACACATACATACTTACTGACATATATACACACATACATACATACTAACACACATACATACATACTTACACACATACATACTTACTAACATATACACACACATACATACATACTAACACACATACATACTTACACACATACATACTTACACACATTCATACTTACACACATACATACTTACACACATACATACTTACTAACATATATACTTACACACATACATACTTACTGACATATATACACACATACATACATACTAACACACATACATACATACTTACACACATACATACTTACTAACATATATACACACATACATACATACTAACACACATACATACTTACACACATACATACTTACACACATACATACTTACACACATACATACTTACACACATACATACTTACACACATACATACTTACACACATACATACTTACTGACATATATACTTACACACATACATACTTACTAACATATATACTTACACACATACATACTTACACACATACATACTTACTGACATATATACACACATACATACATACTAACACACATACATACATACTTACACACATACATACTTACTAACATATATACACACATACATACATACTAACACACATACATACTTACACACATACATACTTACACACATACATACTTACTAACATATATACACACATACATACATACTAACACACATACATACTTACACACATACATACTTACACACATACATACTTACACACATACATACTTACTAACATACATACTTACACACATA
This sequence comes from Gibbula magus, assembly GCA_936450465.1. Classification (NCBI taxonomy): domain Eukaryota; kingdom Metazoa; phylum Mollusca; class Gastropoda; order Trochida; family Trochidae; genus Gibbula; species Gibbula magus. The sequence goes on along the minus strand of OW388298.1, from coordinate 26,069,721 downwards.
CATACTTACTGACATATATACACACATACATACATACTAACACACATACATACATACTTACACACATACATACTTACTAACATATATACACACATACATACATACTAACACACATACATACTTACACACATACATACTTACACACATATATACTTACACACATACATACTTACACACATACATACTTACTGACATATATACACACATACATACATACTAACACACATACATACATACTTATACACATACATACTTACTAACATATATACACACATACATACATACTAACACACATACATACTTACACACATACATACTTACACACATACATACTTACACACATACATACTTACTAACATATATACTTACACACATACATACTTACACACATACATACTTACTGACATATATACACACATACATACATACTAACACACATACATACATACTTACACACATACATACTTACTAACATATATACACACATACATACATACTAACACACATACATACTTACACACATACATACTTACACACATACATACTTACTGACATATATACACACATACATACATACTAACACACATACATACATACTTACACACATACATACTTACTAACATATATACACACATACATACATACTAACACACATACATACTTACACACATACATACTTACACACATACATACTTACACACATACATACTTACTGACATATATACACACATACATACATACTAACACACATACATACTTACACACATACATACTTACACACATACATACTTACTAACATACACACTTACTGACATATATACACACATACAGACGGTTGCAGATATCTTTACCGGTATCTACCGCGATCAGACTGCAATCTGAGTGCAGTTGACCGCGATCAGAATGCAGTCAGATTGCAGTTGACCGCGGTCAAACTGCAGGCAGAATGCAGGTGACCGCGATCAGACTGCAGTCTGAATGCAGTTGACCGCGATCAGAATGCAGTTAGACCGCGTTTGACCGTGGTCAATTCCTTATTGTATAAAGTATAAAGAGTCATTGAAAGAAGGGGAATGTGTTCTAAAAAGCGCATCAATTGATCTAAAGAGGACATGTACATTTGTACAGATATCTTTTTTCACCCACTATAATTTGAAAATACATAAACACTATTATGGATAATTGACATCTGTACGGAAAAGTGTTTGGCATATTATGCTAATTGTAGAACCTACATATAGTTACTGTATGTACAAAATCGGTATCACCGTTTCACTTGTTACGGCCAGAAGTAATTATCAGTAATCACTACAAATAACTTTCTTTGATTTAAATCGAATTAAATAAGATTATGTTATGTGTTGTGATGCGTGACTTTAATAAACATGATAGTATTTATAAAAAATGCATAAGGTTTGACAAATTGTATTCTGGAATTAACATATGTTGGATATTCTAATATAAAGATCAATTCGTCTACAATAGCATCTGTACACAGTTATTTGAGATTAGCAATATTTATTTCATTATATTTTCAGTTTTTACCGATAATACAAGTACTGCTAAGTAGACATAGTGGAGGATTTTCTATACATATTTCATGTAATGATATGTAATAGATTTGCGTGAATAATATTACAGTGAACATTACTCAATAATATCATTATAGATAATACATTTAGATGCGCAATATATTTGACTGGATGATATGGTAATAATTCTCTGGTTTATCAGAGACCCCCTAATTAACTGTTAATATGACGGTCTTAAAAGAAAGTTTTAAAACTGATGAATAATCTTTTGACAATTCCTGCTTTAACCATATTTAAATGAGGGCACTATTTTTTTTTATTGATACAGGAGTATTATTTAGCCACTGTAAACACGTATTTACCTTACTTTGTTCCAGTAAGAAAAACGTGCCTTTAACTTGCAATATGTGCATATTAATGAAATGAAATTTTCGAGAAGAAGACTTAGTGTTTCCGGGAGAGTGGGATCATGGCACAATGACATAACAATCTAACGCCTGCAGATGGTAATTATTCGTGCCACCTGTCTGTCGCGTAATTTGTGCGGTCATAAAACCGTAGCGGTTCCAGTGTTGGGATAGGTGTATATCCCGACCAGTTCACAGGCGCCGTGTACATACAACAGGTGTACATGTGTACGTCTCAGTGAATAGCTAGCTCCCTCCGTGAATCAGGGTTATATTGGAAGAGGCAGACAGACGAGTTTATTCATGTATCATTCGTATTCTAGTTACGTAACATCATGATTGGTTTGAATTTTTGTGAAAATTTCAGAGAACACTTTAGAATTGATTGAATGAAGATGTGATGATTAACATTTGGTTGTATTAATGTTAAATGCTGCTATTGAACAATTGACACTCTTTCAATAAATGAATTTTAGAATGTCACTGTTTGTGTCGCTATGCTACATAACGAGTACATCTTATTCAGAAACATCATATTTATAAAATTTAGGAGCTATTAGATATCAGAGTCTTGATTTTTGGTATTTAAAATCACCAATACTTAACTTATTTATACTCATGTTCAGTGAACAGATTGTAATTTAATGCAAAAAAATATAGAAATAGATTAGTCGTTAATGTCATATTCTTACTATTATATATGTCAAACGTATTATGATAAACATCATAGATGACATTCTTGATTTAGGTTTTATCAAATATCAACAGTGTTATGAAGACCATTATAGTGTATTGACCATGTTCTACCTGCGACAGTATATGTTAATTCCTGTAAACATTTGCTCATTGGCAATACTGGTGTACCAGTTGCCTCATTATCAATGTCAGTATCAAGAGTATTTTGAAACTATATTAAGTAAAACCTTTTTGCTAAGTACCAAAAACTATCATCGTTTAGTGTCTGCACAATTAATCCTGACACTAACTCATCCTCACTCAAACGTATATCAATTCTCAATGAATGATTAGTCGACTGAGGTCAAAAGACATTATTGTTTATTGACGCAGTCTCAATATATAACACAACATACAAGACGCACTGGCGCTGACGCCATTGTTGCGTAACACAATCACTCAATACATACCGACAAACTGGTCACCGGCGTTAACATAAAATGATCATGTGATACACCACTTTCATCAGTGATTAGGAATGTGTATTTCTCATCAGTTCTTATTGTAACAATATCAGACAATAAATACCAACAATCCGGTCACCGGCGTTGATATGAAATAAGTATGTGTTATCACTGAATAGGAATGTGTATTCTTCATCGGTTCCCAATCCAAATTCATTACAATGAATAGAATATGTTTAAACTCATGTGGAAAGGATGTAAATAACATCTTCAGTGAAATGACCACACGCGCACTTTGATGTTTCCGACTTTGTATCTATGTGCGTTTAGAGTGTACAGTCGAGCTTTAGGCGGCAATGAACAATGGACGTTTTACTGTATGTGCTCTCCTCTCCCCAATTCAATCAGTACAGCAATTTGTGACACATCACATGTTGATACACTTTATACTTCGATTCCGTTTTAATCTATGTGAAACAATCGGGACTTTATGGCCATTTACATAACTGGAAGTCCTCTTTTGTGGTAATTTGTCTCCAAGAGCGAGACGGTAGGACAGCGAGATGTTGACGAGTGAAGCGGATCAAGGGTTAATTAACGAGTTAATGGCGGCGGTCTTTGTATGAGGTATGTCGGCAAAGATAAAAGGGGCAATCTCCCAACCCTACAGTGAACGAGATGAAGCTGCTGAAATCTACAAATCAATTTAAAATGTCCTTGAATAAAATGAACAGGACCGATTAACGGAGTGAAACTTATTTTTAAGTGTCACGTCCTGGGTAACATAGTACATTAACAAGTCTGTAGATAAAACCAAATTAAAAAATTAAAAGAGAGAGAGAGAGAGAGAGAGAGAGAGAGAGAGAGAGAGAGAGAGAGAGAGAGAGAGAGAGAGAGAGAGAGAGAGAGAGAGAGAGAGAGAGAGAGAGAGAGAGTGTGTGTGAGTGAGTGAGTACGAGTATGTGTATTGTGATTACGCAATCTGTTTTCAATGAGGGTTTGCTTTGTCAAATTTAAAAAATCAAGTATATGTAAAAGAATTATTCGTATAACACTGAAAGTTTAAAACACAATAGTTATAACCACGTGCATGTACAATCACAGAACATGACGCAATTTATGTCACGTATTAACACCTGGTTCCTTCCCAATTTCTTCATGACTTAATTCAATATTCAGTAAATGTTACACAACGATAAGGGAAACGCTTAACAATATATACACAGGTCTGGACGACAATTCAGTTGCTATCTTTTATTATGTCATGCCCATACATGTTTAGAAAGAGTGCCAAAACCTGCATGGATGTTTTAGATTTTAGAAAATCCTTTTTATATATTTAATATGCTTTTATAACTATTTTATGCCATTTACCTTTTGCTATATTATATACATTTTTGGTATATGTATAGTGTACATTGTATGTATTTGCATACCATTTTATCTGTATAGTCTCTCATCATCCCATGTGGGATGGCTCATCATTTATATTTTATGCTCTGTATATAACACATGTGTATGAGATGAGACTTACATAAAATATCTGTCTGTCTGTCTGCTAAATGAGGGGTAAATAGTTATTGTCGCGACAGCGCAGTGGTCACTCAGCTTTGAAATCAAGTATTGAGCCGCGGAGAGGCCCAAGCCTTAATGAATGAAATATAGAATATTTAACGAATGGCTACGTGATAATATTTTTATGCAACGAGTGAATAGAATTCGGTATCAAACGTACGAAAGTGAGTAAAAAAGTAGTCAACATAAGAACCAGCTGATCGGAAAAAAAGCGTATGAATAACAATAGGTAAAAACAAATAGATCGACAATTAGTGGGTGTCTACACACACATGGTATACGCCGATACGCATATAAAACAAAAATCATTTTGTTTAAATAGTATTTCATTTAAGAAAATTAACACTAACAAGCAAAGAAACGTCACCAGAATGCTTGAACGATATGTTATCGCACATATGTGTAACCAACTCGATCATTGTTATTTTGAATTTTGCCATACTGATATCTGGTATTTTGGCAGCAATAATGAATGACTCGACCAATAAACTTCTTGTCAAACTTTGTAAAAGATGGAAGCTTTCGAAAAATCAATGAGGTATATGACAGCATCGGTCAGAAGTCACTGTTGTACATACAAATGTATTCATAAACTTTTCCATGACTGTTTCTTTCAGGTGTTTTATAATTGCACATCTACCCGTGAACAATAAAGACTGTACAATTGACATACATGAGCAAATTACAAAATCTGCATAGATGCTGTCTCTTCTCATTAAAGGTATGCCCGACAGGTGATTACATAATCAAATCGCATGTAAAATAATGCAACTATATCGGCAAAACTGATCACAGATAATTAATACTGCAACTCTAATGTCTTCTTGTTCTATTTCAGTTATACCTTAAAAATATACCATTTAGTTGTACCGTTTCAGTTGTTATCTCTTACAAAACTGGCTCGTGAGATTTTCACTAGGATTGATAAGTCATCTTTATTTCCTCCATAAGTATAAAAAAAAGGTTGTGCACTCAAAGAATTAATGTACAGTTTTGTAAAAACATATTTGAAAATGAAAAAGAGTCATATACCAATAATATCACTTTATCCCATTGTGTCCTGTCTAAATTACCCGGTGTTGTCCAAGAACCGAGCAAATCATGGTCAGCAATTATTCCTTCTTCGTATTTTTTTCCTAAATTCTACAAAATCAAATCATCTGTCTTAAAAAAAATATGTATGACATTATGACATGTACATATGGAGAATGTGGGAGGTTTCCGCTAATCATACATTCCCAGGTTAAAGTACACAAATACTGGCTATACTATGCTATGCCTTCTTATCGCTTACCCAAAAAATGTTATGTAATGATGATTTTATATGACCAAAATGGGCCCAAAAATTGGGTAACGGACTTTTTAAAAATTCTATTTACAACAGGTTTTAATCACATGTGGTATGAGCAGAACGTTAACTTTCCTACAACCTTTATAAGTTCAATCACGCAAAGACTAAAATATATACCAACAAAACTGGCTTAACAAACTTTCCCTTTCCACTAAATGTGATTACTATTCAACTCTTAAACCATACATTTATACCGAGCTTTAATGCCCACAGTATGCGGCCTTCCGCCACATACTTAAACTAAAATTAAGGGCCAACAATATCCAAACAAATAACATATATCAAATTCTAAACCCACACAATAATCACAGTACCTTCCAAGCGGTCGGCACTTATATAAAGGATTCGGGCCTTTTGGACCGAATCTAAAACACACTTAAAAATCAAATACCATCCAAAATTAACAATTAAACCTACCCCCTCTCCTCCCCCCGGCTTAACCTAACCTAGGTAATTTACATATTCCAAATTTCAAAATTTCAAAATTGCCTCCACCTTTTGGCCTGGCTTCAAAATTATCCTCTTTATGGAACTTTCGGAACTTTATTAATGGTCCTTGCGACCCGAGTGGGAGAACAGCTCCGCTGAAAACCGCTCGTAAAATCCCCGTACTCATCATCATCATCAACCGAGCTTTATCTATCATGTGTTACTATAAAGAAATTTAGAGTAAGTTTATCTCGTTTCCGATGCTCATTACATGATTTGTGTATTGAAAAAGGCAGATATTTTAAAATAAAAAGAGAAGAGAGATTATGTAAATCATATATCAATGTCCCAGAAAACGAATATCATTTTTTGCTTGTGTGTCCATTATACACTGAATTACGCAGAAAACATCTTTAACAATTTTATTATGTCCATCCATCTACAGACAAATTCACGTCATTATTAAATTGTACTAATCGTAATGTAATTCAGAATCTTGATATATATATACTACGGAATGTAATTAAGAAAAGAATCATAACAAATAAGTCTAATAATAACACGTATTTTAACTTGTATTAACATGTACCTTTGTATATTGTACTACAGGCCTGTGGCCTTTCAGTATCAAATAAAGATTGATTGACATGTATTGGCATGGGGATTTTCACGATTTGATTCGGCCGTCTTAACATTTAAACACCCACCAACTACAGAGAAGTTTTAACGAGTAATAAGGCTTTCATAACACCATAAAGTGGATTATCTCTCCTGTATAAACAAGGAACACAAGTAATGATGAATAACGATCACAGCAAAAATGAGCTGGTTTCCAGAACACTGAAACTAACAGGATACCCAATTGAAACCATTATTTCCAGTTGGTATCCAGACAGTTTTTCACAGTTTCCATGTGGTTTCCAGCAACACTGAAACTGAATTTTGCACCAGTATCCGGATGGTATCCAGTGCGAATAATTACCCACTCCTCCAAGTGGTATCCATCTGGTTTCCATGAATTACTTTCTTGTAGGTTTCAACTCAGTTTCCATGTGATAGTTTCCACTTGGTTTCCACTTGGTTTCCATATTTCTTAGTTTACACTTGGTTTCAACTCGGTTTCCATGTTCAGGTTTACTGTAGGTTTCAGTCTGGTTTCCATGTTTAGGTTTGTTGTAGGTTTCAGTCTGGTTTCCATGTTGCGGTTTACTGTAGGTTTCAACCTAGTTTCCATGTTCAGGTTTACTATAGGTTTCAGTGTGGTTTTAGTATAACGGTTTACTGTAGGTTTCAGTGTGGTTTCAGTGTGATTTCAGTGTAATGGTTTACTGTAGGTTTCAGTCTGGTTTCCATGTTAAGGTTCACTGTAGGTTTCAGTGTAATGGTTTACTGTAGGTTTCAACCTGGTGTCCATAGTTGACATTTGCATGTTGTTCTAAACACGCATAACAAGCATGTTATGATTTAAATGAATACAGTGTTAACACCTACAGCATCAACTGCTATCTTCATCAATAATGCTTCTGAGAAAATAATTCTAGTAATGACAAAAATAATTGTACTGTGTTATAAAGTTTATTACATAAAGTGCCAATAGCAAAGTCAACCTTGGAATGTTTTTCTAACTAATTGCATAAAAAGAAAAGACATTTTGCCTGTTGTGTACTAGTAATGCAAAACAAGTGTGTTGCATTATTTAGTTTATTACGTAAGTGTCAATTGCAGAGCAAATACTTGACTAGGAGAAGACATCTGACAATCAAATCAAAGGAATCTAATTCAAATGATATCAAGTACATAATACCATATAGTAATCTTATTTATGAAGATCCTAGATATACATTTACAAATTGCATTATTTAAAATGACTTCATAAATCATCCAGCAAAATGCCATAACTGGATGCCGAGGTAAAATAACAGGGCATTGCTGCTGATTAAGAAAGAGGATCACTGATAATTCTGTGGTTATATTCTCGATTTATACTGTGGTGCCGGCCATTACTATTCAATATATGTTAGGAACAGGTGGTTTTATTTTCCTCGGGTAAACGACCCGGGGTTAATTACATCACTAATCCTCCGGGGTGATTTCACTCTTCAGCTTCAGCTTAAAAAATTTCTGTGTCCTCAATGGGAATGATATTTCGACCAAATGGTATGCTCATCTTCAAGTCTTTGACCGACCACATGGTTCCTTCGTGTTCTTCTAGGCTGTAAAAGTAAAACGAACATAAAAATGATATTAATGACCAACATAAATCGAAATTGGTACAACCTCAGTTTTACTTATTTGGAGTAATTTAGTAAGATACACAGTCATACATTCTGATTTGCCAGATATTATTATTTTATATACTGCAATTATCACATTAGTTCTTAGGTTAAGTTTAGAAACACATGTACCTGTTATAGGCTAAGGTGAGAGGTCATCTATCGCCTTCCCATGTTTCCCATGTGCAGGAATGCTGAAATGTTATAAAAGTATCAAATTAATAAAAGAAACATGAATATCAAAGGGGTATTTCATATTCTAACTAAATATAAAGGTCATAATATTTTATTTTATTTTATTTTTTTATTTTCCATATAAAGGTCATTATGATATTCCAAAATATACATCAGTACAACAACTCCTGAATGTAATTTTTATGTATTCGTATGTTATAATGAATCAAGAAAGACGAGACTGTTTGTCTTGATACAATAAACATTGACATCGTTTCATAATAAATTAAAAAAATTCCATTATGCTTTCATAACAAACATCACAACAACATCTGTCTGATATATAATGCGGCATAGTAAATACAAAGAATGGTTCTACATAATGATATTTGTATAATTTAGTAAAATGGTACATTGCTCTCATATATAATGTATTTGAAGTCTGTCAATACTGAACGTCGTATGGTATTTACATTCTAACATATTCCCTTGTCCCTATATTTGTTATCAATTTGGAAGATACGTGATGTTGTTTTGAATAATAAATTTGTTATAGATGAACAGTATGAATTTTAGTTTCAAAACTTTAGAAAAAAGTCCATTGTCCAAAATCAATGAGGTTGTCTTTATAGAGTTATGACGTATGTGTATTACTTTTGACTTTTATTCTCATGGTTAACGTTTTAAAATAACTTTAGGTCTTCTTCAGTTTTGCAAGTTTTGATTTATTTTATTCTGTAAGAATGAAAACGTTTCATACAGGGTGTGCCCTGACTGCTTTCAGAAACACAATTACTTTATTTTCAATGTTACAATATTTCGAAGGTATTTGATCAACTTTATTTAATTAGTTATTCAATCATTAGCATATTGGACACACACAATAAGAAAAACATGAACTGTAAGTATTACATGAAATGCGCACTGTACCTGCATGCAGTGTAGAAACATCATGTTGTTTTGCCCTCCCTGAATGACAACAGTTGCTGCCACTGAACTTCATGTACACCCGGCAGTTAAGATTCTGTTCCTTCAATCAGTCACGGGTCATACTGGCAATTTAATCGCGCCAAAATGTGGATGATGAACAACGCTCTTTGTCTGGGAGAGCACATGGTCTGGCTGTTATATAACACCATATGGTGGACAGCGAGTGTCCGGCGATACGGCCGGCCCATTCATTTGACCTACATCTAATTAATAAATTAAGGCTCACTAAATCTTAGGGTTTGTAATTGATATTATTGTTTAGATGTTAAATAGTAAGTCCAACATTAGACACTCAAAACAATAAATAATACAATAAAAACATATCATGGTTGATATAAGTTATGGCATTGTCGAAATGAAAAGGAATACGGTACATATCATATCATATCAATCAAGGGTTTCAGTTATTTAGTTGTTTATATAAATATAACATTTTCGAGACTTTATTTTCTCAAAAGTATAGTTAACCACTCTTTGTTAAAGCTTCATCTGAAAAATTGATTTGAACATGTTTATCATAATAATTGATTTTAACATGTTTATCATAATAATTGATTTTGAATTACTTTGCTTTGAATACACGTGCAATTTGAAATATTGGATAACTAATTTGGTTTCTATGGGTCTTTTGATTTGAACAAATTGTTAACAAATGGATACACGGGTTATTAATTATTTCATTATCTGTTTCCATTACACTACATTACACTACATAAAACTTGATAGATTCATGTTGGTTTCCAATTAATGGAATCAGTAATTGTAAATTTCAGGTAATGAAAACAACATTAAACTATACTTGATAGTTTCATGTTGGTTTCCATTTTCGGGAAACAATAATTGTAATTTACACTAATGGAAACCAACATGAAACTTCACATTATAGTTCGAAACCAGGTTGCCAAGTTTCAGTGATAGGATAGCAAGTGGATACCCCCAATTACCAAGTTAACAGTTGGTTTCCCGATTTCAGGATACTCAGTCATGTGTGCTGTGGTAGTTTCATGTTGGTTTCCATGTAATGGAATCTTTCAATGTAGATTTCCAGGAATGGAAACCAACATGAAACTTCACTTGATAGTTTCATGTTGGTTTCCATTTTCTGGAAACAATGATTGCAATTTACAGGAATGGAAACTAACATGAAACTTCAGATTATGGTTTCATGTTGATTTCCATTTCATGGAAACATTGATTGCAATTTCCAGGAATGGAAACAAACATGAAACACATAACCATGGTTTCCAGTTGGTTTCCATCACGGAAATACTTAATGTTATAGAATCCAAAATGGATTCTAGTTGGAAACCAGGTTACCTAGTTTCAGCAGATGGATACCAAGCGGATACTCCTATTACCCAGTTTCCAGTTGGTTTCCGGATTGCAGGATACTCAGTCATTTTTGCTGTGGATGTTCATAACTTCACATAAACGCTACACAGTCGTAGAAATGTACATTCAAATTACACTTTATCTAAGAGGATATTATTATTATTATTTTTACCATTGCAAACTTGCGAGTTAATACTGTTTGAGATGACACTAACGTTATGCCACATTCCGTTCTGACTCTTGACTTTGTGGACGACAGTGCTGTAGAAGGTATACATGAAGTATCTGAACATAGGAATACATTGAAATAGTATGCGTTGTTAAAGTTTGAAAAACAAATAACAAATCAGGTAGTAAAATAAATTTGGACCGAATACGGCAGATTTCAGTTTCACAATCTATTATGATTAAACTTCTGCTGTACTGCCGACATGCAGACATGTACAATGTCTACACGCTCAATCCCTGATCGCGGTTTGACTGCACTCTGAATGCAGTTGACCGCGGTCTGACTGCAATCTGAATGCAGTTGACCGCGATCAGAATGCAGTCAGAATGCAGTTGACCGCGATCAGACTGCAATCTGAATGCAGTTGACCGCGATCTGAATGCAGTCAGACCGCGGTTTTCAGGTAACTAATTCTGCAAGGGTCTGTACATACATACTAACACACATACATACTTACACACATACATACTTACTAACATACATACATACTTACACACATACATACATACTAACACACATACATACTTACACACATACACACTTACTGACATATATACACACATACATACATACATACATACATACTAACACACATACATACTTACTAACATACACACATACATACATACATACATACATACTTACTAACATACACACATACATACATACATACATACATACATACTTACTAACATACACACATACATACATACTTACATACTTACTAACATACACACATACATACATACATACATACTTACTAACATACACACATACATACATACATACATACATACATACTTACTAACATACACACTTACTGACATATATACACACATACATACATACTAACACACATACATACTTACACACATACATACATACTAACATACATACATACTTACACACATACATACATACTAACACACATACATACTTACACACATACACACTTACTGACATATATACACACATACATACATACATACATACATACTAACACACATACATACTTACTAACATACACACATACATACATACATACATACATACTTACTAACATACACACATACATACATACATACATACTTACTAACATACACACATACATACATACTTACATACTTACTAACATACACACATACATACATACATACTTACTAACATACACACATACATACATACATACATACTTACTAACATACACACATACATACATACATACATACTTACATACTTACTAACATACACACATACATACATACATACATACTTACTAACATACACACATACATACATACATACATACTTACTAACATACATACATACATACATACATACATACACACATAAACACATACATACATACATACATACATACATACATACATACATACATACATACATACATACATTCATACATACATGTACATACATAAACACATACATACAAACAAACACACATACATACATACATACATACATACATACATACATACATACATACATAGATACATACATACATACATACATGCATACATAAACACATACATACAAACATACATACATACATACATTACTGCTGCGTACATTGCACATATCCTCACATCTACTGCATACAAACAAGCATACAAGCCATACACACCAAAACAAACACAACCAGATACATAAAGAATACAAACTTCAAACATGAATGTTCATACACTCTATAAATAGCGTACAGTACACACCATCCATGTACATATATGTACACAGTATCTAAACCGTGTACAAACACACATTCCACAATAAACTGTACAAAACTTTAAAATGGTGACATAATAAGATAGGTAATTATACACGCACTTTTGTTAAATGGGCCATTTTCTTCTTAAAAACATTTTAAAAATCGCGTTTGATGTATTAAAATGCATGTTTTGCATTTAATAAACAAATAAGCCACTGACAATCAAATTGTCAGTTTCAAGCATTTCTTTGGATAGTTGGGAGAGTAGTTCACATCTTATATCACTGTAGAGTGGGCATGATAAAACAAAAATACATTTGTACTCTAAATTCCCTGTCGATCAAGTAAAGTATTCATCCAACCTACAATTACACCCATTTCTCTACAATTCTGTCTATCCGTCCATTAATTTCATTGATGTGAAGCCTTTTGTTCTTCAGAGTAGACTCGACCAACCATGTGGTTTTATACAATACAGATTCAATTTGCCCTGGACTATCATAAACGTCAAGCAACTCTGTTTACTTTACGTTTCAATAACGTAATATGTACTTCGTTTTAACAACATGTTCATCACGATCGATATACGTTATCTCATCTCGGCTCAAAACGTGGTAGAATGATAGAAAAATACAATAACATCAAATATCTTTTTTTCCCCCCAACATTTGTCTTTTTTATGACCTAATCGGGTTCTAGATTTGAACATTTTGAAAAGGAAATAAGAAATCTCATATAACCCTTATTGAAAAACTGATGTGAACATGCGAAACTTGCAGAGAATTCAACAGTCGCAATTAATTGCTATTTTAAAGAAACACAGAGCATATATTGTTTGAATCACACATGTCAAACTTTATCGTTGATGTCATTTTATCGAGGGAACTGCTTGTTACAATAGATGTCATGATTTTGACCGAAAACCTGACAATGTACATTGGTGTATGTGGCAAGCCTCGGATATTTTTTAACTTTAATCAACTCGTGTTGATATATTTGATATCAGAAGACACTTGGGTGAGATTCTCTATATCTAAGCAAGTATACGTGACTTACTTACCACGAGATGTAGCAGATACAGCAAACGATAGAATCCACAGCAGGGCTATCCCTCCCTCAAGAGCCATTGTCAATAGTACGATGTTCTCTGTACAGTCACGTTAGTTTGACTGAGTACACATTTCCGGAAATGCTCATACATATAAGTATAGACAACTGGTCATCCCCATAACGTATGTTATGTCATTGTGTTTCACCAACTATTGTTAAACACTCACGTAGTCTTAGATCACCCGACACCCAAGTTACCAAATGAAAAATATGTACAGATTGCCTTACATATTTTGTTCATAGTAAAACGAATAATACTTTTATATTTTGTAAAAACATGTTTATTGCAATAAAAAAATAGGCCTACTAGGAAATGAACCTTTTGAAATAAAAACACAAATCTATAAAGCGAATTGTTATTTACAACGTTATTCGTGAAGCAAAGTCAATCAGAAAACTCGCTGAAATTAACATGCACGTGATGCACGTGCCGCCGAAATCAGACCATAAGCTTCATCTCATTTATCCAGACACAACATTAAAGATAATGTGATAAATAGTTATATATCTACATGCCCTATAAATAATTGAAAAAGTAAGACACATACCACAAGTAATGTGAAAAAGGAAAAGGGAAAAAGAAAGATTTAATCAGTGTTTAAAGTGCCAAAGTAATGGATAACACCTGAATGCGAATGGGGAAACCCGAGGGCGCGTTTGCTAGAAAGGATGTTAATTATTTTATATACCGAAAAACAAAAATAATCTGAGTACAGTTGTCTAAATGTTTTTCTGCAGGTGGTCCAAGTAAAATAAAGCGCACATAAAAGGTCATGGAAGTTCTCCGAGAGCAGAATTATACTGCTCAACAATTCTCAGTCACCAATCCTGCCCGTGCTCATTCAAGATCAAGTTGTTATTCGATATTTATAGGAAATAAACTATACGTAGTAAATAATGATCCGATGCCGAGCAGCTATGGCATATAAACTCGCGAGGGTTTTAGCCCAATCAGGGTTTATTGCCATAACGCTGTGCAATCGGGTCATTATTTGCCTTACACTCCCGCGGATATCTCTATTTTAAAAATAATTTCATATGTGCCTTTTAAAGGGGCAGTAGCACGTTTTTTTGCAAATTTTATTTTTTTCTAATTTCCCATTTATAATGATAGTTTATGTTATTAATATTTACTTAAGATGGTATAACATAATATTACACAAAACAGTGCTGCATATAAAGCAAAAATTGCATGGCGGGCATTTATTGTGAAAACATTTTATTATTTCGAATGACAAAAAAGTTTCCCATGGCTTAGCGGAACCATGTACACTCATTTTTAAACTTGATTTTCATAAGAGGGAAGGGTGTTTTACTATTGGTGACATTATTTTTCAAATACATTTCGTCGACTTAATTCACCGAAAAAACGTGCTACTGCCCCTTTCACGGGATACTTTGCTGATTTATATGACATGACTAACATTTATCAATTAAATATTTCCAAAACAATCATGGTTGACTCGAAAGGAAAATTTCAAACTGAATTTTTCATTCCTTACACATAGTAGACATAATCGGTACCTATAAATATATATTCACATGCATATATAATTCAAGAAAAAAATAACAATACAGCCGTGACACAACAGAATGTACACTTATTGGCATGGTCATCAATTGATAGCTCAAGTGGCAAAAGCGCTGCTCGAGAATGGAGAGGTTCAGGGTTCGATTCCCATTTTCGTTACAAGTTTCCAAAATTTTCATTTTTAATTCCAAATCCTACCAACCCATGTGTTTCCGGAGATTGAAAATTTCATAACCGACCATGGTGATTATGAGATAACCAACCTGCGCAGATGGTGGTTACGACATAAAACCTGCAACTTAAAAGAAATAACTTTCCAAGGGGTGTAAATTCATTTGTTTCATCATTACTAGGAATCATTAGAGGCTTGTTATCATACAAGCGCCGGATCTCAAGTCTCTAAGACGGTGAAACAATTGCAGAATTGCGATAAGCACAAGTTCGCCAATAGTAATAATGAATTATAGGGTACAGCAAACACGTTGTACAGAATACAGATCATAACGTCATGACAACGAGACCACTTACAATTAATAAGATTCTTCCCTGGAAGGGATGCCTCGTCCTTGCATGTCCACAACTTCCCCCTAAAGTCATAACTTGCATCCGTCTCCGTTAAGGGCTTATATTTAAGCATTGCTGTATTTCGTTAAGGTGCATCCATTTTGTTTCATAAAATTGTATTTGGCTTAATACGTTCAAACTCATGTGATGTCTACAATAAAAATAAATTCACTCAGCTTGCATATTTATCCCCGATCGCCAAATATATCATAATTACTAGTTTCCAATCAAAATTGTGTAACATAATATGCATGTGCAGAAACCGAAACTGCACGTCCCATTTACACGCACAGTAGTTATGTGTCCCATTAAACATTATCAACTCAAAATTGTCTTTTTGTCTGTTATAATAAGATTCAAAATTACGTTTGACTCATTGGCACGCGCTACAAGCTGTGCCTATGTCCGGTTTTCGATCAGAAATCACTACTTTTACCTTCATATCGTCAATATGCTAAGTCTACTGCCATCAAAATGGTAGTTTTCGGTACTAGTTGGTACTTCTCGATAAGTAACACCATTTATAACGTTTGCAATATGTGACCCCCGACAACACAATGGATGTACCTTTAATGTATTGTTCTGTGTTTGTGTAGCAATGCACGTGAACTACTGACAGGCTATAACAGGCAACGAAATGCAGCTAGGCTTAAAGGGGCTGTAGCACGTTTTTTGCAAAAAAAATTTTCTTTCAAATTTCCCATTTATAATGATAGTTTATGTCATTTATATTTACTTTAGAGGGTAAAACATCTTATTACACAAACCAATTATCCGTAGTGGTAATAACGAAGTTGCGTTTAAAGCAAAAATTGCATGGCGGCCATTTTATTGTGAACACATTTTATTATTTCGAATGACAAAAACGATAGCCGTGGCTTTACGGAACCATGTAAACTCATTTGTAACTTCACTTTCCGAAGAGAGAAGAGTGTTTTACTATTGGTGACATTATTTTTCAAATACATTTCATTGAGCGAAATAACGTGCTACAGCGCCTTTAAGTTATAACAGATTACATGTTCATTGTAAATACCATCTCCTGACAACAAAACGCTACAGGTAACTTCCATAAGCACGGGCAAGTCACTCGGCTACCAACTTTCAAACGCAAGGCAAAACTCTTGCCAGTCTCCATTACTGGCTGATTTAAGCCTTGCAGTATTTCCCTCGCTTTGTTGTGCCAATATAGTGGATCGCTGCACCTAAAATGCACAGTGGGCTCTGCGGTCTATACTGCAAGGCCTAAATAAGAGTTATGCCTTGCATTGGGAAGTTGCTCGGCTAAAAGTTTGCTTGGATCAGCACATCGCAGGGGAAGATGGACAAAGATGGGATGTCATCTGGCTCCTGTTCCATAACAGCGAGCGCTTATAAACGCTCATTAATTGCTCAATGTAGCGCTCAAGAAGCGCTCATTCTCTCCTGAACGACACGGTGGAAAACCTCAAAGTTCGCTCGCTTTGCTACTTAGCACTACATTGAGCAATCGCGTTCAAGAGAGGTTTAAAAGTAATCACTAATTGGTCGATTACTTTGAAACCTCTCTTGAACACGGCCCTGGTGTCATATCGACGTCATCGCTTGAGTGACAGACATGTAGGTCTGTACAATCGCTGCCTGGTGTGTTGTGCAGCAGGGTGCTAGGTACTTTCATACAGGGGGTTGGCTTCCATTACTGAAAACAACAAGTGAAAAGTTAAAGACGAAATTTAAATGCATTAAAGGTGAGACTTTGATAAGTAATCTGTCTGTCTGTCTGTCTGTCTGTCTGTCTGCATTTAAGTGAGAGTGTCCGCCAGTTTCTGTTTGTACATAGCGTGGAACGGGAAGAACTGCTGTATTGTTTTTTTACAACTTTGTTTTGATATATTGCATATACATTCTGTGTTAGAATTTCGACCATACAACAGACAAAAGAAACGCCTACCATATTTCGTAAAAGCTAAAATGAACAGTTAAGCTATATTATAGCATTATGAAGTTGCACCATTTCAGCATAATATATTTAAATTTCGGAAGTTCTCATGTCACAAAAGAATGATGATTGTTGAAATGAAACCACACAGTTGTTCAGTTTTCGATCAGTGCTTGGAAACAGATTTTCGTACAACCACGAGCAACAATACAGGTGCGTATTTGCATTAAAGTGGTGATGACGGTACAGATGTACGTAGTTACGATGCGCAACTGGAAAGTGCGGTCTTCTTTGGGCGTGGTTTTCATGAATGTTATTGACTCAAATCACAGTTTTTCCCACGATTTCAATGGACTTTCATATTCATTATTGTTTCAGCATAACTTGGAGACAACCACTTATTATATTTCAGAAATTATTTCATCTTTCATTTTAAGGAAAATCAAGTACGCGTTTCTTTTGGCCGACAGTGTAAACTGACTAGTGATGTCACAGACACGAGTTGTGACTTGCTGGGGTAGTTGATTTGAAAGGGACGTTAAAGAAGCAGTAGCACGTTTTTTGCAAATTTTATTTTTTCAAATTTCCCATTTATAATGATAGTTTATGTCATTTATATTTACTTTAGAGGGTAAAACATCTTATTACACAAACCAATTATCCGTAGTGGTAATAACGAAGTGTTAAAGCAAAAATTGCATGGCGGCCATTTTATTGTGAACACATTTTATTATTTCGAATGACAAAAACGATTCCCATGGCTTTACGGAACAATGTAAACACATTTTTTAACTTGTTTTTCCGAAGAGAGATGGATATTTTACTATTGGTGAAATTATTTTTCAAATACATTTCATCGACTTATTTCAGCGAAAAAAGGTTCTACTGCCCCTTTGAAGCAACATTACCTTTTTTATAATTAAAATCAACAGTGTAGATGATATACTAAAACATGATAAAACACATGTACAGCTGATGTAAGGACACGGTAAGAAATTTGTTTGACATCACTCGGAAGTATTGTTCATCCGAACGAGTGTGTATATTATTGTGATTATATACGTCATCATATGTTACCATAAGAAAACCTTTTTCTTCCTCTTGATTTTCAATCAATTCAGTTTCAATGAAAAATGAAACAAAAATTAAGGATGTATAACGGGCCTTAATAAAATATACTAGTTTGATGAAATAGATGTTTATAGACACGTAATTATTTTCACAATAAATTCCTAAAAGGAAAATAAATTGCAATATTATACGTGTGGCATGGTGTGTACCGTTGTGTATTTGTGTGCCTATAATATAGCCAAGCTCTGGTATTCAATGGCGACAAAACATGTTACCGTATTTCCTTGAATGCATCCCAGGTCTCGAATATGAGTTTAGGGCCCACCTTTTTAGACAAGAACCCGGACCTAGAACCCGGAGATTGGACGGGGAGGGTTTAGGGTGGTAGGGAGGTGCTGAACGAAACAGAACCCGGGCGTTGTTTTCGAGAAAATACACATAGGATCCTCGGTTTAACGTGATAACACTTTGTTGACATATATCAACAATATAATCTTGCAATATTATTATTAAGGAAGTTTGAAAGAATAATTTTTCGGTTCTATTGTCTGATCTAAGTAGATATTTCCACTTGAACAGGATCACTGTCTATATACACATAGAAAGGCGTATTAACTTACCACATAACGATTTCCTCACTTCCGGGTCGGATTCCTGATTCACACATCCCTCCTGGCTGCTTTCATAGATAACGTTTTCTTCCATGACTAAAAAGAGAATTAACAAACACTTTTTTATAACAAGTATAACAGCAATACAAATAAAAACGTTGCACTACGCTATTTCAAACTGTTTGTGGGGCATTCTAAAAGTATTGCGTATACCAGTAATAGTAAACTAGTGTAGGGAAGACGATGATATTTATGGATGATTAACTTCTTTATTTACCAATGGCGACGTTTTGGTATAAATCATTATGTAATGTTAATGTCCGGGTAACTCTCCATTCCTTAAAAATAACGGAGACAAGGCCCGAAGGCCCATTGTTTTTAAGGAATGGAGAGTTACAAGGTCATTGACAAACTTAACTTACACTCAAATTATTGCTCTTTTACCAAAATTACTTTAAAAATTTAACAAAATTAGATTTCTACTTTCAAAATATGATGTGATGTGTAACTGATTATCGAAGTCTTGAAATTAATGAAAACACACTAAAATCCACTTTCAACAATAGGCTTGCGACCCGCCGTCTCGCATTTAGAACGCAACGTCATATAGACGAAACGTGACGTCATATCATTGTGTATGACGTCACGTCACCATGACAAAGTGATATGTTCCCCTAGGGCATTGTATGAAAATATGAACCCCGATATGATTGCCCCCGTAGCTATATAGGTAATAAAAACCGTTATCATGCTTCTCACGTCGCCATTTAATTGTTAAATGAAGAAGTTGATCATCCATAAAAATAGTTTTCTTCTTTACACTATTTTACGCATTTTATTAGTTTTATATTGCGATAGAGGTACACAGCATGTAAAACATATCTTATAGATTTAGATATTCACACAAATAAACAAATTGACGGTAGATTGACGTAACAAATGATGCTGGACCTGCAACATTTTATTAAAAAAATCAATAAAAATGTTCAAAATTCAACTTTGCATTCGATAATAATTGTTAAAGATAATCAATGACATTCGAAATCATTGAAAATAAATATTTTACAATGAAACGTCTAAAAATTGAGAGAAAAAAAACATCTTCAGTGAAAATTCAGCTACGAAATAATAAATCATTGATAAAAAGTCAATTAAAGCCAAGTAAAATTAATCCAAATTTAAATTTTAAACAGTAAGTTCGAATCAATTATAGAAAAAATTGTCCTTAGTTATTTTTCTATTATTTTTTTTTATTTAACATGTAATAAATATTACCAATACAGAAATGACTGTTTTCCAAATTATCTGACTCAGCCACGACAACTGAAACCTTCATTCGATTGACGTTATAGAACAATATCCTTATAAGTAAATAATAGAATAAACGGTACAGTTTAGTTGATGCATGACATAGATAGTACGCGTAAGTTATACATCGTACTGAAATTGATAACAAAGGAAATACGTTCCAGAAATTCCAAAACTCAGCCACGACAACTGAAACTTTCCTTCGATTGATGTCATCGAACAATATCCTTATAAGTGACATACGCCATAAGTCAAAGAGTTTAGTAAAACTTCAAATATGGTAAAATTAATGTAAATCAGATCGGCAGTCAACACCCATTGAGTAAAACAGATAATAAATCAGATATAAATCTTGAAATGATAGAATAAACGATATAGTTTAGTTGATGTATGACATAGATAGTACGCGTAAGTTATACATCGTACTGAAATTGATAACAAAGGAAATACGTCACAGTTGAATGAAATAATTGTTCGATATATCCCTGAGTAAAGTATACCATAATTGAAATAGATAACACAATGAGTACCTAAGAAGTGTCTGTGAAATTTGGTGTCAGTGAAAGAGATATTATTTGAATTATGTCAAAGTGAAATATGTATCCAAAACTGTGTTCCAAAGGAGATATCGCTTTTGTGAGATCAATCAATATCTCCAAGGTGATATCGTTTTGACAGTAGATTTTGCACAGTGCCCTGTCACCATTAACAAATTGTTTTTCTGATATCAAATATAAATACATTTGTTGATAAATTGATGATATACTCGGCAAGCCTAGTATAGTGTATTTTGTACTAACTTTTATCAACATGTAATATGTGAAACATGATCTTGTGAAATGTCACAGAGAAATATGTGATTATATGAAATGTGCCATAGTGGATTACATGATAAGTAAAATATACCATTGTGAAATAGATGGTAATTGAAATATGCTTTATTGAAATATATGATATGTGAAACATAAATGCTCGAAATTGCCAAAATGAAATATATAATATGCGAAGTACATATAATATGTTAAACTGGCCATAATAAAATATGCCATAGTGAAAGATATATAGAGGGATATATAGACGGGAGGCATTAATATTTGCAAAAAAATAAGTATACAAACAACATAATATCTGCATGGCTTTTATATAAAAGCGAGTAACTGTTAAAGGGCATCTCATATATAAGAAATAGAAGACTCGTTGTTGTACTTTATCGCAGAATAAAACATAGCAGAGAGCATAAAACACTCAGGGCTGCGCCCTTCGTGTTTTATGCTCCCATAACGAAATATGCCATAGTGAAAGATATATAGAGGATATTTTGTGTTTTCAGTGCGATATCACTTATCTCGCATCGAGTGACGGGGTAAAGCCGATAATTTCACGAGTGGCGCAGTCAAGAGTGAACATATCGGCTTTATCCCGTCATGAGATTGAGATACGTTATATATAGAGGATACTAAACGACCTTCTATTTAATACCATTTTTATTAATTATTAATGATTTTGTATAAAACGAGCGAAAGCGAGTTTGATACCAAATCATTAACGAGTTTAATAAAAATGGTATTCAATAGAAGGGAGTTTAGTATTCTGTTTATTACTCGCCAACATATAATCCAGCGAAATAGCCGACATTGCTCTGAAACTATTATTCTCGCAAGTCTGATACCATTGTGACAACGTTACTCCAAGTGTGACGTCATAACCACAAACTATTGTGACGTCATACACGCGGCGGTATTACACTAGTTTAATATTGCCGTATAAATATTACACTGCAGTATCTTACACGGGCGAGTAATAAGGAAATATACACTATGTGAAATATACCATATTGAAATATGAAACATGTAGAATACATGACATGTTGAATTGTCCTATAACCGAATGACAATAAGAATTATTATGTAAACGTATTTTTCCAGCGATCTGATTGGTCGAGAGACGATCACGTGACCGTCGACAGAAAAGCATATCGACTCCAGCCTGAGTCCGACCAAAAGCCGTATTGACTTGAGTGACGTCAAACGATTGTTGCATGACGTCAAACTATTGTTGCATGACGTCATGCTATTATCATCATGACGTAGCCCAAGCTGTTCAAGCCTATTTACATTTTTGACTATATTTCATTGTTTTTCGTTCGTTGCTTATTAAATACATAATAGAACAATTATGGACTGGTGTTTCGGTCAATACCTGTTTTTATGGACCCGGGAAAACAATATTGACCACGGACTTCGTCCTTGGTCAATATCGTTTTCTCGGGTCCATAAATAGAGGATATCTGTCTTTCCTTGATCAATACCATGTTTATCTCATTGAGTGAGGTAGAAAAGTAGATATTTCACGAGTGGCGCAGCGACGAGTGAAATATATTAACTTTTCTACCTCACGAGATGAGATAAACATGGTATTTGTCAAGGAAAAACAGATATTCTATTTATTATTTATTATATCATTATTTCTGTGTTTTACGTTGATTTGGAGTGATTTCAACATCAAACGTACAGCCTTCGCAAGCTGAAAGTATGACGTCATAACATTGTCCCGGTGACGTCACGCGAGTGGTGATTAAGTTAATCGTCACTCAGTAAAGTGGTGATAAAGGTTATCACCACTGTAGCTTGATAGAGGGTTTATTTCACTGATAGAACCGAGTATCTCACTCCAAATTTTGTAATTAAAACAGGTATTGACCTCATCACCAGTCTATAATTGTATACTATATCATTAGTCAAACAGGCTATGCGATTATTTGTGTGAGCTTAGATGTTCAGTCAGTTAGTGTATGTTCAGTACATTTGTTTATGTCCAGTAGACATTGTACTCACTGCATATTGAGGTTCGTGGATCTGTGCTGTCTTTCACCTCTCTGTTGTCTTTTTGACTGGCGTTGTTCAATCGACTGACTTGAAATAAAAAATCGGACATGAACGTTGATTAATATATATTCTCTGAAGTATATTGTCATTGGTCTGCCGCCCAGACGTTTACATAAATACAAACTGAAGCAAGTCTATCACGTTGTAGCAAGTCTAGAAAAATGAATACAAATACATAGTGACAGAGGCTCCTTTTTAATTCATTAACAATAATCATTAAATTCAATTCCTGATCAGAAGCCGAACGAACCAACCATTTAACTCGGATTCAAGAAATCGCGAGTAATGATTACTAGTATAATACAAAAAGAAAATTATTTACCTAATTTTTGTTTCCATTTCTTTCTGCAAAGGATGACTACAGTGACC
This sequence comes from Gibbula magus, assembly GCA_936450465.1. NCBI lineage: Eukaryota > Metazoa > Mollusca > Gastropoda > Trochida > Trochidae > Gibbula > Gibbula magus. The sequence goes on along the minus strand of OW388298.1, from coordinate 26,045,197 downwards.
CCCAGTGTCACTACTAAAACCGCTATAACCGCAGATATTGCAGTTATCAAGCTTTGGTTGCTATGGGTCGAATTTTGGAGACCAGGTCCTTTAGTCACTGAACCATTGCCAGTAGATGTCACTGTGACAGCTGTAGCATAACATGTGCATGGGAGAAATTTATAAATGTTTAAAAAGTGAAATCTTTTACAAATGAAATGTAGGGTAGAGCGAGGTCAATTGTAACACTTTTTACTTAACTGGTTACAATTGGTTATTTGTGATTAGATCGTCAAGTAAACTGGTACTAAATGGTACGTTGACGTATTGGCTTGAAATCTAAGTGTCATTTGGGGTTCTACAAGCAGTAGTTATTAAGTGATGACTAATTAAAAGCAAGCACTGCAAGTGTTACATGAAATCGACCCCGATCACGGGGAAATTGTAACAGGTAGATGAGCCATTTGTAACACATGTGGGGAAAATGAAAATGAAAAATATTTTCGAAATTAAATCAAAAGCTAGAGTACGTATTGGTATAGATCATCTTCATATATTGAGTTTGAAATTAATACAATGAGATATTCATCGTTTATAGCAACCATAATTTAATTTGTGTATGATTCCTTTATTGTTGAGCTTAAATCAGTTTTCAAATTTCGCACCAAAATCTTTACTCTAAGGGCTGTTCTGTATTTATCTTTATCAAAAGTTTACCAAAATGTAAAAAAAACCTAAGAATTATCATAAACCGCCATCACCAATTCCCTGCCATATAACAAATGGTTGGTATTTGGAATCCAAAATTAGTAAACATAAATTGGCGGAATTCTATCGCAATCTTTGCTCATATACAGGAATTTAGCGTATTTTTGTGTTTAGAAAAACATAAACCTATATACTTCTCCTCTAATATAGCTGTCTAAATGGCGTTAAACAATAACCCATCCACTAAAAGCGTAGCATCTTTCCCAACAAGGTGAACTCAATGAAGATCTCTACCTTTGCCTTATAATTTAAAAAAAATAATTTGTGTGCAATGCTGGCGAATATTTGAGTTATCATATACATCCTTTTTATAATGAACGGATTAACAATAGAGAGTTAATTTCAATTGCTCTGTTGGAACTCATTTCGTATGAAAATTAATACTAAATAAATTTATATTAAATAAAGGTATGAATAAATTGCTGGATTGAGATTATTCTCAGCCAGGGTAAACGTGTCTCCATTTCAGTGTATCGATATATTTTACTTAATTCCCAATTGGTCAATTAATCGATGTATTGCCTTTCAAGAGATGATTGTCATTTAATTCAAGATTATCATTTGTAAGAAATGTCACTTTGAAGTTACCTTTTTAAAGATAATCTTACACTGTTTTAAGTCACTGAACTTTTGACAACAGAACTTCGGCATTCGGGTAGGGGTATTCTGTATGGTAAGATTCATGTGATTGCAATAAATGATTATTTATAAACAAAAGGGCCACGGATAAAATCAATCAATATTTTATGAGGCAAGTGTAACACGTGTTACAACTGCCCCCAAAGTTAGTAGCCATGTTTCACGTCACGTCGCAAGTTAACCACCACCGGTTTTACCACAAGTTATGCTTCACGATATTACATAATACCCCAATATATCATATAAATTATCAATCTTATATCTGACAACACAATTGGGATCAAAATTATAAAAAAAATATTTTCCGAAATATTTACTTTCAACTGCAAGAAATCGATTTTTTGGTCTTGTGGATAGCTCGATGTGAAAACTGTTGAACAACACCCATTTATTTATAACCGGGAGATCAAGGGGAATAATTCTAAATTCTAAACCTTAGCCTATGTTTGAACGTAAACTTAAAGAGTAATCGCCCCTGTTACAATTGCCCCATGTTACAATTGCCCCAGATCTACCCTTTTATCGGGAAAATATGAATCTGAATAATATATAAGTAGTATATCTCGAATACCAGTGATTGATGAGGTAACAATGACATAAATGGTTGAACAAGTGAAGTTGTGATAACAAGGAAACCAGAGAGTAGTAAGTTAATTAGCCAGGGGGCGGATGAGAGGACAAAGGCAGGGTGAGGGTACCAATTAGTGAGTAGTAAATATCGAATACCAGTGATTGCAATTGTAGAGCTAAGGGCGTTTTCGGAAGTGTCTGGTAAACCTGTTCCATTCGTCTGGACACTACCGGGTGTAGAGGGCGCTCTGGTTACAGCTAGAGAAGGGAATTAAATATGTAACAATGAAAAGAACAACCAGGTACAGTCCCTTTGAGAAATGTAGGAGAGAAATTAATATGCATTTACATGTGAACTGTAGCTCAGTAATCATAGAGTCACTCTGAATGCATCTTCCCACGGCAAGGTGAAAATATATCGAGATCACTCCATTTTTTACCTTGCCTTCAACCTAGCCAGAAGTGGTGAAACGCATCAGCGACACCTATTGAGATCACGAGTTACGTCCCTTAAATTATCATCTGCTAACATACAGCCAATGAAATCGCCGTTTATATTCGTAACCATTTCAAAATAATCGACACAGTCATAGAGGCAATAAAACTGTCTTCTGATTGGCTTATCCGATTAGCCTGCAGTACGTTAAAATCTTAGCACTAAAATGCGAGGGTTGAGGTCAAGGGCGGAAGGAGAAGATATGGAAATCTTTTCGTTACGCCTGTGACGTTGTGAAGATGCTCTGAATGATGTTACAAGTGCTGTATTGTTTCACAGGAGAGCTGACAAAGGAAGTGTAGTATCATAGGATACTCCTACATATGTGTCATATGTTATCAGTGATTTATTCTCCACAAACAAACAAAATAGGTCCCAAGAAATGATTCTTAAAAATATTTATCAAAGTCTGAAATATTTCTATATCATTTTGATATAGAAATCGGGTTCATTCCTTAACATTTTTTTCCCATATGGTTGAAAATGGTTAATAATATTGATATGAGCACATGTGCAGTGAACATGTCAAAATAAAAACATACTGTTTACGATCCTTGAGATAAATATAACCGTGAGCGAGTGAGTTATTGTTAACCATCGCTTCGGCAGTATTGCAGCCATTAGCGGCGAGATAAATATAACCGGACAATCTCCATATTTTAGCTATGTATCATTACGTGAATATCATGTCATTGCAAATTCTTAACATTATTGTTTTTCGTTAATAAAATAATGAAAACACTGCAAAAGTTTCCCATGACGATAACGACATCAGATATACAAAAAATCAATGATAATTAATGAAGTAAATGAAGTAAAGGATACAAACTGTAACTGCATTCCTCGTACTTACGTTTTCCGTTGATGATGAACTGGTATACTTGACTTGCTCTGTGTTCCTCGTTATTTGTTACTCCACGACAGAACCATTTAGAGTTATTGTTTTGTGACGTTGCTACAATTGTAGTATTAAAAGAATGTATGTCACATTTATTTGACGTCTTATTGGTAACTGCTTTGCAGGTGCTCACAGAATAAAATCTATTTATGTTTACTTTCCCATTTTTCATAAAATCTATTGTCTTACAGTTTCTACATCTGCAGGTCAAAGTTACATTCGATCCAAATGGAATTTCAATAATATCGTATGTTTTCGGTGGGTTCCTGTCTACTGCATTGAATTGGAATTCTGAAAAAGAAATAGTATGTTTTAGCCGTTTATACATGTAACTCAAGTTCAATTGCTTTCTCACTCAGTCCACTCTCAATTCCTCTGTCGATCAAGTCATTTATTCATCCAGCTTACAATTACACCAATGTCTCTTCAATTCTACTATCCGTCCATTAATTTCATAGATCTGACTCCTTTGTTCTTCATTCTCTCTGTCTACTCATACTTAAGAAAGAGAGTAGACTCGACCAATCATGTGTTTTTAATACAATATAGTTTACATTTGCCCTGAATTATCATAAAGGTCAAGCAACTCTGCTTTAACGGATTTTACTATTAGGGTAATTTTTACTTCGTTTTAATAACATTTTCATCAAGATATACATTCTCTCATCTTGACTCAAAACGTGATAGAAAAATAAATGATCTTATTTCGTACAATATCTACAATAACATCAACTATTACAGTCATCCTTTTGGTCAACGTTGGTTTTATTTTGGTATCTAATCGGATTCGAGGTTCGAAAATTTTGAAAAGGAAATAAGAAATCTTCTGACCCTCTTTGAAAAGCTGATGTGAACATGCGAAACTTGCAGACAGTTTAACATTAAGAATTGCTATTTTAAAGGGACATAGAACATATATTGTTTGAATCACACATGTCCAACGTTATTATTGATGTCATCTTATCGGGGACAGTGCTTATTTTTTTAAATATTTTTAATTGTTGTCATGGTTTTATCGAAAACCTCACAATGTACATTTGTGTAACGTGTTTGGCGCACCAATTAAGAGATTTGAAAACTATATCAGACAAAAAGGTTGGTAGTGTATAATATGTCATATACCTAGTATAAATGTAAATGGGAACGTGTTATTTCAGCTGGTGCACATGTATAAGGTCTTTGCCCGATTTTCATTGAAAACAAGTAATTGTCATATTTCATTTGAGATGAATACGCATTATGCATATGCATCTGAGATGATAAAATAAGATATAAAAAAATGAAATGAAGCGTTATGAAAATAATGTATGTACTATTAAGATGTACGTTATAACATCAAGGCCAGAGACAGGTTTGTCAGTCAGCGTTTCAATCTGGGTCAAACCCAGTTACAGTATGTCCTTCTCAATGCTTTCTGCACAAACTGAATGCTGTCTCATTGGGACCGTCTCATACAGTCGCTTTACGGCGTGTTGAAAAACATAAGTATGTACGTATAACAGTGGACTGTAGATGATGGGTTATGACGGGAGTCTTCTACGCGTATATGTCAAAATTTAGAAACGATGTAGATATCGCTTGTTATTATATCAATGGATTATTTCTGTCTTTCCGATTGGTCTACTAAGTCACATGACAGCAGTGACGCCAAGCGATGTCACCCTCGGTGAATATCAGGTATTCAATTAGGTCGATAAATCATTGGAACAATCTCACTTGAAGTCAATAATTGTTTAATCTCACACAAGCGATATCTACTGTGGAAACCAGTTTTGGATG
>OW388298.1:26000068-26035068 GCA_936450465.1 Gibbula magus | reverse complement strand
TCTGCCTACAACTTAAAACAACATGGCAGGGTCCAGTGATGCATCCTCGGTTACCCAGGGTTTTATATATGCTCCGTTACTCTCCACTATGTCACCCATGGGAAACCTTATCAGGAGAATCTGTACTCAAATTACCCGCCCTTGGCCGGCGTGAGCAAATCAAACTGCTACGCAGCTTGGACCTGCGAGCCAATGACAATTCATATCACTTCGTTTCAAAGCAAGCGAAGTCCTTGTGTTAGCCATCCGTCACCGGTTATCTCCCTTGACTATTTCTGTCTTATCCCATTGAGTATTTTCTTTGATTACTGACTTCGTCACGCTGGCCAAGGGCGGGTAATTTGAGAATTGATTCCCTTGATAAGGTTTCCCATGGGTGATATAGTGGAGAATAACGGAGCATATATAAAACCATGGGTAACCGAGGATGCCAGTGATGAGGATGTGAGGGTTATATGCTGACCTGTTCTACCTTTGACAAATGAACTCAACCAAACTATCAGGTTGAGATATCGTTATCATCTCTGCACTAGCTCGGGGGTAACACTAACAAATCACCGTGAACAAATGTACAAAACTGTTGACACATACACATACACATCTCTCAATGTGTACATGGGTGTGCTTTCAATGTCATACAACCACTAGAATACACATAGATTTTCGATTAATTTTCAATGTCTTTGCTTATCATTACTTTGCATTACTTTATTTGCATCTAAGGAATGTGGTTCATACAGATAATAGAAAAATAACATTAGATTTTGTAAAAAGTTATTAGGCGTTAAGAAATCAGCGTGCAGTGCTATGATTTATGCTGAACTCGGGCGCTATCCATTACAATATAATTTCTTACTTTCAAGTTTGCACGGAATCCCGAACGTAGGTTGGTTGAGAGCGCGGTCATGTGATCAAAATGTTAAGGTTCATTATCCATGAACTCTTGGAAAATCGTTCATACTCGTGTGAACGCTTTCAGGTCGTGTGAACGTTCGACGGTACTGTAGCGTTCTTTCCTGATTGAGCGTGGTTTTGTTAGCAAATTTCCAACGGTTACCATGCATTTATTTATTTATTTGATTAAATAACATAAACTCAATATCATACTACCTTCTCAATTGTTAAAATGATAAAACATTTCAATAAAGATCGCTGTTTGATGTTGAGCTAAGCGAGTGAGTCACAAGGCCTATTTCTAGAACCGAACAGCGAAATACATTCACGATCGCTGGCTGAATACAAATTATGCAATCTATAAGCAAATACTCACAATCTAATCATTATGAACTAAAGGGATTCGGATTTGAGCAGTTGTGTTAATGAAATATTGCTTTTCCGACTGTTGTTTACCTAATATTGACGAGGTGACAACAGCAAATGGCGACATCCATGCCATGACGTCATTCAAAGGACGGATAGCTCTGATCTCGTGTCCCTGAAAGATTATATTTTATTACGCTTCACTCAGCATGATAAGTGCCGCAGGTTTCATCAAACAGGTAATCACGAAAACTAACGTAAGAAATTATAAGAATTGAATGTCAGTTTGTGTGTTTGCACTGGGAAATGAACGATGTCAAAGCGGTATTCGCAAGCTCGCCGTTCACGGAGGTTTGAATCCCGCTTTGACATCGTTCATTTCCCAGTGCAAACACACAAACTGACATTCACTTCTTAATTAAAATGTTCAATTTGGTAAAATATTGACATAAATTATTGGAAATAAATAATTGTATTTTAAGGGGTTGCTATGAATACATGTATCTTTATTGTGAAGCGGAATCGCGTTCAGTGAAAAATTGGGCTTATCAGGTTCAAACAATCTATTGGTTTTGCAGAAATGTTGTATAAACACGAATTGCGTCAACATTTTGTTACCAGTTATTAAGCACAGAATTAATGACCAAGCCATTCAATTTATATTTAGTCAGATATCTACATCAAGGAAATGAATTATTTATAAGCATATCATAGACTCGTGTACCCTGCAGTATTATTTAATAAAATCAATTCCAATAACCGTTATGTAACCACCGATAAGTTGTACAACTTAAAGAGCCGTCAAAGATGTTGATGACAACAATAAGCCGAGAAATTGCACTAATTAGTAAAGGTGTTTTCCAGTCTAAATATAGATCAAGTCTATTTTTTGCAAAGCATTGTGGTCTAGTTCACACACTGTATACAAAGACACGAAAGAAAAATACAGTTTATGAGCTATGAAAGAAATCGAAATATATAATTTTTGGGGGTTATTTACTTACCATTTAATTTAATTATGTATTTTTTTTACAGATATTGGAATAAATGTTTTACCCAACTAAGTATTTTGCTTGAATTTTATAATCAATGAGAATATTTTTGTCATAATTTGCTAGCCTTATCTAAATAAAAAGTATATTAAACAAGCAATACATTAAACAGGCAATAATTTGTATGTTCTCAGGACATTTAGAATCAGTGTTTATAAACAAATCGTCACATTCAGTAATGTGTGACAAAGGTAGCCTAACTTCCAAGAGAGGCACGTGCTGCACGCGGGTTGCTTTGGCGACTCGGAAACGCTTGCTGCTGTATAGTTCGTTTTATGCAATAAAGGTGATTCTGTTTATATGACGTCAGATACCCTTGACTCGAAGGGAGTACTTCTCTTTGAAACCAAATTTCATTACATTGTCGTGATATGAAAATTATTTATCACATGTCATGTTGTAGATTTCTCTGGCGATTGACGTGATGAGTTTATTTTTCACAAATACTTTTGTATTTGAAACACTAACATCTTTGATGGCTCTTTAAGGTTAATAAAGAATTGAAATTGAATACTCTGCTGTGATGTTAGTAATTGGAAAGTGAATTGTTCCATTATGCTATGGGTAACAATTCATTTCCCAAACTGCCTAAACTATGTTTTATAGGTAGATTGGGATGTAGGCAAAATGGGACTATAGGCAGAATGGGACCTGACCAATTTTGCATTAGAATATAGATTCAACTGTAAACTTTTGCCAACTGTTTAAAGTTAAGTTTATAAAAACACATAATTGTTGATAATAATTTCAGATTCGTGAAATATCCTGCTTTATTATAACCTTTGGAGTGATGGAATTGCATAAATATTTAATACATAAGAAATGTAAAAAAAACTTTTGCCATAAACAAATGAACAAAACACATCTGGAAGTCAAGTAACTCAATGCTCGTAACCAAATTAACATAGTGATTACAATGATTTTGTTTTCAAAAGTAGATATTTAAAAATGTTTTCACTCAGTCTGGTTAAAAAACTAATTTTGAGTAATTACTAACCGCTATAGTGAAAGTTTAAATATCGTAATTATTGTGTTACAGTTTTTGTTATTCTCTTGTATGCAGACGATGCAGTGTTCGTCAGTCAAAGTCCACAAAGTCAAGAAATTGTAAGATTATATCCGTTTGTATTATACGCAATAGAAACTTTGTCAATATATCAAAAAATCTAAATTGGCATATTGGAACACTCTTGCCACACCTAGACTCTAAATTCTCCAACCCCATATATCCTCTAGGACTAAGTAATGTTCAACAATCCAGAAACTGTCCACTTCAAATAGCTGGCCTGGAAGATAGTATTAATCTTAAAGGGGCAGTAGAACGTTTTTTCGTTTAAATTAGTCGATGAAATGTATTTGAAAAATAATGTCATCAATAGTAAAACACCATTCTCTCTTCAGAAAATCAAGTTAAAAAGGAGTGTACATGGTTCCGTAAAGGGCATGGGAATCGTTTTTGTCATTCAAAATAATAAAATGTGTTCACAATAAAATGGCCGCCATGCAATTTTGGCTTTATACGAAACACCGTTTTTACCACTACAGATAATTGGTTTGTGCAATAAGATGTTTTACCCTTTAAAGTAATTTTTTTTTACATAAATTATCCTTATAAATAAGAAATTTGAAAAATTAAAAATGTCAAAAAACGTGCTACTGCCCCTTTAAAAGATAATTTTATTGAGAGGTGATGTTCATTAACATATAATAGTACCAAAGCGCTTTATTATAAACTAATACAATATTACATAATGTTTGAACGTTTTATTCAGCATATGTTAATTTTCAAATATCGAAATGTTTTTGTATTCTTGTTGGTTGATGGAGAACTTCGTGTATGAGGAATATGAACATGCGATGTACTTTGATGTCCAACGCTCTAAATCTCAATCTAACCTAGTCATCTTACCTTTATTTGCCACATTTGAGACAACCTAAAAGAGACAATACAAAAGTTCTTAGTTCAAATTGTGTCCATTTTCTGGCTTCTTTGTTAAAATTGTTTACATTGAAACCAGAGAAAAAAATCAGAATAATTGAAGTAGCAAAAGACTGGGATCATTCCATCTATGAGTCCAACCACATACCAGGTTTCATTAAACAATACTGAATAGATGCGATAGATATCGAAGGTCTCTAACACCAATATGCACTAAGTACAAATTGTTTCCCCGGAAACCAGAAACAAAAATTCCTATTGATTTAATTATCAGAAGGCACCACTCCACCACTAGGTCTAACAACACACCAGGTTTCGTAAAAAATACTACTGCATAGATTTTGAGATTGAGGCAGGAAAAGGTGACTACCTTCAATATGCACTAAGGTCAAGTTGTTTCCGTGGAAACAAGAACAAATATAAAAATCAGAATAACATAAGTAGCAAAAGGCACCACTCCTCCACTAGGTCTAACCACACACCACATTTCTTCCACATTTCTTAAAATAATATTGAACGCAAAGGCGAAAAAGTTATATCTCCCGGAAAGGGGGGGGGGGGGGGGGGGGGGGGGGGGGGGGGGGGACATAATAAAAGCATAATAAAAGAACTTGAAATTTACAGACGGAATCGCAATGGTTGGTCGAGGGTATGATAACTATTATATACATATATCATAAATATAATTTACACAGAATAATGTTTTAAAAGTTTATTCAGGAGGTATTTACAAAAAAAAAAGAAGAAAAAGATCAATGGGAACATTAGAAAGTGTACGGTAAATATGTGGAACAAGAGTCTTTAGAAGATGACATATCCCACCGGTCCGACATAACTTGTAAAACACATCTTTGACAGATTACTGTAACCGTAACAGTATGTAAGTTAGTGGGTGTTACACATGCTGAGTTTCAGATATGATGAAGGGTTTTGGAGTTCTGCTCCGGTAGCAGACCTATCTTTGAACAAAGTTAAAATCAAACACGTTTCTATGGAAATGGAAATTTTCAGAAATCTGAAAATATCAAAAGGCACCACTTCATATAGTGGGTAATACACATGCACAGTTTCAGGAAGATATGATGAAGGGTTTTGGAGCTGTGCAAAGTCCAAATTCATCACGTTTCTATGGAAACGAAACCACTTTTTCCCCAGAAATCTCAAAATATCAAAATGCACCACTTAAGTAGCGGGTTAATACACAGGGGAAGTTTAAGAAAGAAATCACGAACGGGTTTCGAGTTCTGCTCCGAAAATGAAAGTTTACGGACGGACAGCCGGACTGACGAACAAACAGACAGACGGACAAACGGACAGGGCGACGACTTATCCCACGGTATTACATACCGGTGGGATAACAAATTAAATATAATCAATAATAATCAACTGGTTCTCCGGATCAGCCCATGAAAACAGCCGTCAAACTGAAAATTAGTATATACATTATGAGAATATATAACTTACTTAAAATGATTTCATCAGCAGAGAAGTGTTAAGCTAAGATGTTGTCATGATGATTGGGCCAGGGATATTGCAAAACTATCCTGCTTTATGAGCAAGCTGCAGGAGGAGTTAAAACAAGTTAAAACAAACAAGTGAAGCAAATGGTTCGCGAGATTATTATATATCTCTCCGTGAATTTTATATAAGCTCATAACTTCAAGGTCACCACAATTGCTCATTCACATGGGCACAAAGCTATTACCCTCATTAAGTGATTCTCTAACGCACGTTTAGCGCAATTCTTCCATGCAAGGCAATGTGAATGACAATATTAATGTATTTACGTTTTACCCGTCTTATGGAGATGGCAAGGTTCTTTTACTGCCAATATTATCCTTTATAACGGTCCATGGTAGTCTAACGGATAAAAGCAATGAGTTAAAAAACAAAGGGTTACATGCATGGATTTTAAAACAATCACTGTACTAGCGATAGTTGTTAAAGACCTGACATTGGCCATTGTTGATTGTCTGTCTTCGTTGAGGTTTACCATTGGCAATTTGATGAATTCAAAAACCTGAGCGATAATCTATAGAGTAGACCTTTACAAAAATATAACAATAATAAAAACAAATCTATACTATAAATATAACGACAGTTGTAATTATTTGCCAAAAACTCCTTCAAAACACAAACATATTTACACATTTAGGAATGGGGTGCCTGTCGCGAACATTCCATTAGCTTGAAATTCCGATGCAAAATGGAAGGATCTTTAACTGGAATCTATGTTGATTCATGTCCAGATTACCCTTTTAGGCTAACATGAGACAATAAGCACATGTTTATCTTTTATTGTCAGCAGTATTCTTAGTCACCCCACTCATAGCATTTGCAAGGTCGTGTAGGTGTCTCGGACTAACCGTTCGTAGTTCTCACAATGTGGTTGAGGCTCCTCGTCAGCTGGCGAGTCCTCAGTCTCAGCATTCCTGAAACATTCTCCTACGAGAGGAATGCTGATGCCACCACTTACAGTTCCTCCTTCAGGTTGGGCTAGCTTTGCTCGTACATCAGCTACAGCAGAAGATGAGGAGTTGGTCAAAGGAGCTTGAGGACCATCTCCTGGAGGTCGTTGTGGACGTGTGTTCATCAGTTCTTCGTTCACCTCACAGTAGTGAGGTGCCATGTAGCTGTCTGAACTGTCTGAACAATCAGAGCGTCGTTGTACCTCATGTGATGGTTGGGGGTCATCTGGTGTAGCAGCTGCTGCCCATTGCCTCTCGTCCTGTTGAGCAGACTCCCCCACAGCCGGCATCTGGAACCAACGTTAATCCGTGAAAAGATATCACGAAAATACGAATCCCGTTCCCTGACAAATTAATTAGACTCACTGGCTTTAAAGGTACGCTAACTGTTTTTCATGAAATCTGTTTTTTTCTTTGGTACATGCCGAAATTTAAAATGTGTTGATTTACGTTCAAGCCATCTCACTCGACTTATTTCCCCCTCATGCCAAATAATTGATAATACATTGTTTTCAATGAAAATCGAGCAATGGTTTCATACACGGTTAGGAGCCAAATTCATGTGCCACATTTACAAGTATGTTCCATTGAACAATGCCAACCAATATCTTTGTATCTAAGTTTTCAAAATTGACCAACTGACGCGCACCAATCGAGGTACATTGTCCGGTTTTCGGTCATAATCACCATTAAATATTGTCACTTTACTGACTATATTGGTACTAAGAGGTTAATTTTAAAGAACAGTATATACCTTTCGATAAAATAACACCCTTAGTAACTTTTGACATATGTAACTACACTAACACACTGAGTTTCCCGTTAACTAATCCCCCACTGTATTGCCTACACAGTAATTCTCACCCCATGATCACGTTCAATGCAGCCTGACGTCACAGCAGGATTGGCTATGGCTTCGACATATTCTGCAGCAGAGGAAGAGCGTCTCACGGTCTCAGGGGAAGCAACTCGTGTCCGTGGTTCGTCGTCCTGTTGAACAGGCTCCCCAGCAGCCTGCAAGTGGAACCATTAACACAGCTTGACGTATACCTTCACAGTGCCGGACAAGTACGTTTAACTCATTGGTGCCAGACCCCAAATATGTACATATACGTATACCTACCTATATAACATAAAGACGGAAAAAATACCTCTCCGCCATTTTTTATCCTGCCATAGGACCAGGAATGAAAACTTGGATCAGTCTACAAATATTACAAAGCTTATTTGAGACAGGAAACCATTTCCGGTCCTATGGCAGGATCAAAGATGGCAGATAGTGTCTTACCTTCTTTATATGTTATATAAGTATGTAGGTATACGTTTATGTATATTTAGTGTCTGGCGCCTATCAGGCACCGTCCCATAACCTAGTTCATTTGTAACACGATCCCAGCGTTTGCATCTCAGTTAAATTCAATTGGCTTAAATCAAACCCCCGTTGATTTTTTGCTTATTTATTCAACCTTCTCTTCCTTCTTTTATTTTTCAATGCTCGTTCACCCGTCCTCTTTATCATTTATACTATTATACTATATATATGTATCATGGATGTATCTGTCATTCACCAGTCACTTCACCAAGAGGCCCTCATGAACACGGCCCAGAACCGTCGTGCATAGATGCAGTATTAACTGTCTTTCATACTATTTCGTAACTATTGATAATTAATCACAATATGTCTCTCAAGACTATCGGTTTGGGCTGTTTGAAATTTGTTCTCAGGGCCACTGAATGCAGATATCTTTCTGTTTGAGGTATAATTGACGGAATAGTTCTCACCTCGTCATTACGCTCAATGTAACCGGGTGCTGCCTCATCAGGACTTGCTACAGCTTCCATATAAACTACAACAGAGGAAGACCTTCTCCTTCTTTTTCTGCAGGGAAACATTTAGTATTGGAAATATCATTTTGGAACAAACATTAAGCAGATAATAACATTTCGTAAACTTAAACTGTTTTATTTTCCGCAGATAGTGATTAAGTGATTACCTTTATTAAAAAGAGTCCTCATCTACACATTCCCCTAGGTTTTAAGCTACATGAACCCTCGCGTAACGAAACCTCGGCCTAACGGCCTCGGCGGTCATGATTCGTGGTTCGTTTCCAATTAAGGTTTTTGTGAAAAATTATGTAGATATATGCGTCCTTTTAGGCGATATAAATGTAGATCATTTGGAAAGAATTGCTATAAAACTTCCAACAAAAAAAAGAAGCTACTAAACTAGCGGCCAAAAGAAACCCTTCCAACAAAAAGGCAATATATAGTTTAATCAACAAATGATTAATACGACTGAAACATAGTTACATTTTGTGTTCAGAAACCAGCAAACCTTAATTTTTCGTTTTTGAAACAATATCTTATTATGTTTATGAAAATCGCCCCTTTTAGAAAATCGTCGTTTCGGAATCGGCGAGATAGGAGAGTGAAATATGGCTATTCTGTTTGTCTTAATGACGTCCTACAGTAAACGAATTAGAGTCCAAGGTGGTATATTATATCGACAAAACATTTTATTGACATGATTTCCATATTTAGGTCTTCAAGACTACGTCTGGAAGACCTATTGTTCTTATCGTGTTTTTTTTGTTTTTGTTTATTATTATTTGACCTTTTTTGTTCGAAGGATTTCTGCTTAACGGCTGGACCTATTTTCATGAAATTTTCAGTGATGATAACCTATGACCTTAACTAGTGCGCTACGAAGCCCGATTTTGGATTTTCGACTTCTTTCTTGAGTTATCTCCCCTTGAAGTTTAAACTTTAAACCTTGATAGCTCGGGAACTAATCAATATATTTGCACAAAATCTTCACCACTATGTGGGCAACAATATTCCTCATCGATTAGGCCTATAGTGGTTTTCGGCTGTAAATAAAGATATTTTGCTATTCCGAAAAAACTGAAAATTGTGTGAACTTTCGCGGTTTTGAGGGTACGCGTCTTTGAAAATCTTCTTCTAATTCATGGCAATACATACAGCTATGTGTGATAGCTTATTTTAAAGCTGAATAACTACTCCACAGAATGCTCTAGCCCGAATTTTGAATTTCGTCCTAAAACTAAAATTATCTGCCCATGAAAATGTTCCTTTTTTAAATGTTTATTTTTCGGCTCCTTGTTCAAAGTTGATAGTTTCTTCACAATTTCGACATATTTCCAAAAAAGTAAAATTTTGTGATTTTGACTATTTTCGAAGGGTCCATCCTTTGGAGAATTATTGATCGTAAACTACTGAAGATAGGAAGACGTTTAATAGCTCATTTTCAATTAGAAACGTCATTTATGAAGTAAAATAAATGCCAAGCACTTATCTGTCATTGTTTACATATGACAAGTCATAGAAGATTGACATTTTTCGAAAATCGCCATTTTCAGCAAGGTTCAAACAATCATAAATATTTAACTAATTAAGCTATTGCAATTCTTTGCATACTTCCTTATGCACAATTTCAAGAGCAACAACGTTTCTGTTGAACCCTTTCATCAAAAAGTTGATAGTTAAGCTCAGAACATCGCAAACGTTGTCTAGGGGCCAAATTTCAGCATTTTGGAGTATTTTCTTGAATATTCAGAAAAAGATAACACATTACTTATGTATAAATGATGATTACATCTGCTTAAGTGGAAATTAAAGCACAATATTTTCTATGTTGCAACTATGTATGAAAATATTAACCATTTTGTCTTAATCATGAGAAAGGTCATGTAGGGGTCCATTAATAAGCGATTCTTCCATTTTCAGAGGGTTATTGTCTTTGCAGATTTTTTGTGAAAAAACTAATGAAGAGAGAGACACGTTTCATAGCTCATTTCAAAGCTGAGAAACTGGTGAATAATCGAGAGTGAAACATGGAGTTCAAGGTCAAGCAGAACTCTTGAAGACCTAAGTATTGCCTTGACAATCCTAGTTAGGTCTTCAAGACATAGTCTGGAAGACGTATTGTTATTATGCGAATCCTTATTAGTTTCCAGAATTAACGGCTAAAGCGATTTTGATGAAACTTTCAGGAATGGTAGAATTCAATGGGATCTGGATTTGTGTCGAAGGGATTTTTGATTGCTTATCTCATTAAAGGTCCAGTTCGATTCAAAATTTCGATTTTTAACATAGGAATTTTTTAAAAATGCACCTAGAGACTTGCAACTTTGTTTAATAGATGCGCAATGACAATGAGAGCAAAAAAGTAAATCATTGTGAATTCGTAGGTCACGTGGTTTAGCCGTTATTATGATTTTTGTCACTTTTTAAAAGTGTCCGACCCCATGTACCTTTGACAATCTTCTTCTCTGAAGATACTTGCACCACGAATCTGACATTTATTTTTGTATGTAACTGAAGCATTGGTGAATACATGGTGGTGTTTTTCAGGAGTGAACTCCTAATACTTTTCGCACAGTGACCTTTCAAAGTTGGGCGAATTGTTACACGGGACCTAATTCAAGGGGACATTACTCCAACTTCCCGATCTCACAATTGCATGAAATTTTCAGGATTAGTAGAACACTATAGTATCTTTAGGAATCAATGATAAAATCGCTCGCGAACTGTCATTTCCGGTCACAATTAAGGCTGAAAAATGACAGAAAATCACGATTTCGAATTTTAACATGGGGAAAATTTTCAAAATTGACATAGAGACTTGAAACTTTTTAAAGATGGACAATAACAATCCAAGCAAAAAAGTAAATCATGACGAATTCGTAGGTCACGTGGTTTTCCAGCCATTTTGATTTAAAATGAAATTTATGATATTTTGAGGTTTTCTCAGTACATTATAACATGATATGAATGGAAGTTTTGACAGAACAATGTTTGTGACATTCCTCGATCAAACATGGAGTTGAGGGTCAAACAGAAGTCTTGAAGACCTAAGTATTGACGCGTCAATCCTAGTTTGTAATTGTTTTTATTTAAATGTTACCTCGTGTTTCCAAACCCCCTCTTGAAATAGTTATTTTAGCAAACCATCGCCGTTTGAACAAGCATGCAAATAAAAGTATCATACCATGATGAGTGAAATGTTCAGTACTTCTTTACGAAACATTGACTTTATACGGTAGCAGAATTTTTTGAAACTGCTGTAAGGTTTCTTTTGGTTGCTTGTTTATATATGAGTGCACTACGTTGGACCTACTAATAGTACTCAATTTGGTTTTGATAAAGTCGAACAATTTATTCTCATCGTTATGGTTCACAGTGTCATTTGATGTAAAACTTTGCATGTAGTCCTAACTTATGTATGAACTTCTGTATGAACACTTACCGTTTCAAGCGATAAGATACACACATCAGCACTGCTGTGATGACGATAACAGCCATAACTCCTCCCACCCAATATGGTACCTCACTCCAATTGTCTCCACCCTCGTCTGAAAAAACATCCGGCATTATTATTTGTACTAGTAGTAAAACGTTACTGTGTTAATTATGTGAATATTCAAAGCAAATTTGTTCATGTATAAATCTAAAGTTTCTCGATGGAGGTCAGGTCAATTTGTTATAGCAACACCAACAAAGTCTCAGCAAAAGTTGAGTACACTACCTACACCGATTACACTGAACCGTTGTCGATTTTACTACAGTTTCTTTTCTGAGGCTATTATAACCATGTGTGCGCAATGAAGGGAAATCTATCTAATGACATCATATTCAATGGTGCGCGTTCATAGAAAGGGTGAGTTTCTTTGAAACAAAATTACATAGATTGTCGTGATATAATAATTATTTCTGATAGATTTCTGATTGTGAAAAAAAACCAACCCAAAAATAAATTTCAAATTTTGACAATATAATTTGTCAAAGAAAAACTGAAAAAATTAATGACAATTAAAGTTCAATGTATTTGTTACACTTTCGACCAACATAGCGCTAAGAGAGCGTTTACATTTCAGAGCCTGGATAAACTATCAGACATTTCTGGCACAGAATAGGTGACGAAGTACAGCAAGTCTTAATGTAAGTGATAGAGACTGCCGCGAGTTATGCATCGCGGGGGAAGTTGCAACATGTAAACCTCTTCCTTCTACCTTATCAACAAAGTAATACACAAAACAGCAAATCGTTCAATGAAACCAAGTCATACGACCACGAGATACACTTTATATAGAAGGTATAATGGACACTCGACTAGCACCATGCATGATAATATGATCTAAATCCCACCAGTTTCAATGTATAAAAGTTGGTCAAGGGAAGTAGAATTACGACAAAGATGCCTTAAAGATATTTTAACCTCAGGGGTTGGGTTTCGCGGAAATGATTCCGACAGCAGTAAAGAATAACGACACAAAAGTATTGGATAAAATATATACCCCAAAATAGAAGAAAAAACGTTTTTGAAAAATACAGCCGCCAAACGTTTCATTAGCCAATCAGCTGCTAGCGGAGGTGTGACGTGTTCCTCAGGAGTCGTGCCCTAACACTTATCTGGCTCATGTTATTGTTTACATTATACACTCGTATAGCCGTGACGTATTTTTCGCTGATTTCACTTGTCTAAACAGCCTTAAAGTGATCAAAGTTATTAGAAGCAATGTCGGCATATTCTGTTCAGTCATTAATTAATTTGGGCTCTTGTACACATGTTTTTAAACATAGCTTGTTTAGTCTCCGATAATGCCGAGTGGATCCCAACGTAAATCTACCACCATTGTCTTTTCTTTGTATCATTTTGAAGTGTTAATTCTATAGCGTAACTTCGTGTGTTTGTCTATCAATGACCATTTTCCGCTATGTCAGACTACAAGTTAGTCAAAGGATAACGAAGATTTTTATGAAGAACTAGCGGATGTACATTCGGGATCATCTTGCTAGCACCAACACATCTCGTTTCTATTTCTCACGTTTATCTATTCCATTATTTAACATTTGAAATGAAATGAAAGCACATAGGTATGATACTATCTCAAAGTATTTTAATTCTAGAAAGTGAAACTTACGATGTATAACTATGGGATTTGTTTAACTCTCATCAAGTACTGGACATAATGAAACTTACAATTTTAAGAAAGAGAAATCCATCAAAACCTACCGTGTTAGGTTTCTTTCTCATTCCATGGTAATCCGTTGTCATTAATCATTATGGACTTATCTGTTTCTTACTTCTATGGATTTTCTGTACTTCATTGGCTGTTTGCTTTGACAAATACGAGCTTAGTATGTTTGACATATTGCAAGCAATACACTAACAATTTACTATAAGTTCGTTAACACAACATCAATCGTGTCACCCTGCTCATGTCATCAAAGGATTGTCGTTAAACCTTAGGCCCCATCTGACTGTTATGTAACATCCTGTATCACATCTCATCCTGTCACACCCCCTCTTTCACATTCGGAATTGTACCGATGTTAAAACGAACACACGGCCATGGTAAGTTGATCAAATTTCTTTAGTTCCAATTCATTCATTTAAAAATGGGAAAGATACATATTCCATACATTTATCGATGCGTTTTAAACAGCTAAGTAAAACCTACTTGCAATATAAATGTAAGGACAATGGATCAGCAGGTTCTCCTAAAATCATTGTTACATATAATGATGAAGTGATGCTTTCTTTTCCTTAGAATCTCAGTTTCGTGGTAAATTTAAACTTAGTATAGAGACTTTTAGATATAACAATGTTTTAAGATTTTCCTTTTTGTAAATTACCTAATCGTAATCTGACTGAAGATGAATACATGTTCTCCTTTTACTGTAAAGCATACCTAGACTAAGTACTATTCTTGGTAAATATTTGAAATATCCCATATCACAATACAGATGTCCTCAACCAATGTAAATGTTTAAATAATTTATGCCTTTTTTATAACATGTTAGGAAAATGATAAAGCCTGATTTTTCAGTAAAGCTCATGCGATGCTGTATCTATAAACGTATATTTTAGGTCAGTGGTATTACACTGAATCTAAGTGATTGTAAATGTACACGATTATATATTTAACGAAAATGTTTTTGTAAAAACTGTAAACCAGTAACAGTTAGTTATAATGTAATTATTATATTGTCAATAATAAAAAAACACCATGAGAAATATTGACGCAGTAGACCTCAAACTATAGGCCACTT
Organism: Gibbula magus; assembly: GCA_936450465.1. Taxonomy (NCBI): domain Eukaryota; kingdom Metazoa; phylum Mollusca; class Gastropoda; order Trochida; family Trochidae; genus Gibbula; species Gibbula magus. Next base: position 26,020,273 of record OW388298.1, on the reverse strand, counting down.
CAAACACAAAATCAAGCACAACAACAATTGAAATAATAATGACGTTTATAATTTTAAAAAATTGCATGATCAGTTTTATTTTTGACTTGTCAGTTATTCATTGAAAAAATATTGTAGCCTATAAAATAACCGGAAACCAGTGGTTTCGTAGCGGAAACAGGTTCCTAGAGACCGATTGTTCGTAGAGGAAACAGGTTCGTAGAAATAACCTAACACTCCACTCGATTGGGAAAAGAACAAACTAAAACCAGCGATTAAATATCGAAAAATGCTTCAAAATCTCCGAAATTACTCCCTTCAGACGCACAAATACCCATTCTATCGGAAACTTACAATGTCAAACGTGTTATTATGTTTTAAACGAATCATCGACGAAAATCGACAAATCGCCTAAGTATTCCATTGTAGTAACTCCTGTGTATGACGTCACATCGCTAACTAAGGTTATGCTACACTGAGTTGCCGCGGAAAACTGTTTCAAGAATGAGATAATTAGCAAGCCAATTTTACTCACTTTGAACCGCCATATCTAGCTAAGTAGGCGACGCTTCGAAATGATATTTAGTGTTTTGTTTACTTGAAAGTATTGTCTATATGAATAAACGAATCAACATCGAACAAAACAGAGAGGTTATATTATCTTTAAAGGTGCAGTAGCACGTTTTCCCCCATTTATAAGGATTGTTTATGTCATTTATATATACCTTAGAGGGTAAAACATCTTATTATACAAACCAATTATCCGTAGTGGTGATAACTGTGTTGCGTATAAAGCAAAAATTACATGGCGGCCATTTTATTGTGAACACATTTAATTCTTTCGAATGACAAAAACGATTCCTATGGCTTTACGGAACCATGTACACTCATTTTAAACTTGATTTTCTGAAGAGAGAAGGGTGTTTTACTATTGGTGACATTATTTTTCAAATATATTCCATCGACTTATTTCAGCGAAAAAACCTGCTACTGCCCCTTTAACGTACATGATGAGGAAGTAATATCACAGGAAATGTGCAGATTAATCATTGTGAATGTACAAGGAAGAAACAGTGTACGTAGTGTGAGCCTGCCGGAAAGTCAGAGACTCGAAAACGTGTGAAGGGAAATAATAGCTTATCTTTCCCGAGATATATTAATTTTGTAATTTCAGAAACTTTCTTTTCTGATATACACTGTCAGTTCGATGTGTATAATTGTGACTACCTCACCGAGAACGCTGACCAGTACTTATATTCCTGTGTAAAATATCATAATTCTAACATTAATTGATCAAGAATGATTTTCGATCTCACCAAGGCATCTTCACATATCAGTATTCAATTGCTAAAGATGTCCGCAAGACGCCATTCTCAATCACAGCCTAATTTAAGCCTTGCCGCTTTTCCTTAACTTTCGTGTGTTAACATAGCAGAGAACACTATGAATTTCAGGTGCCGAAAGTTAAGGGAATGTAACGTGGCTTAAATTAGGCAGTGATTGAGACTGGCTCGAGTTATGCCTTGCGGGGAAGTTGAACGTATATAAACTTGAGTTGATATAATTATATGACACCAAGGGTGCCCAATATAATGTAGTGTAATGTGCTAAGGGATTTACACAGATATTACTTAACCAGGTCCCTGTTATAACATAAATGTATTTATGAAACGAGTAAACGATTTTGGTATCTAGCGAGCGAAAGCTTACGATTCCAATACCCCATATGTTGATCACTCCGTAATGTGATGAGGTGAAATTAATTTCTTCACTGAGACCCCGCTGATTGCAGTTTGTATTAAATGTCTGATATGTTGATAAAGAATAATTGTTGATGATAAATACAAGCTTTTCATTGTGTCTCCTGATATCAAGTGCATGACATGACTTTAAAACTGTTTAACACAAAATGAATAAAAGGACTTCTTTATAAATTTTAACTAGTTGACATACATTCATTGAGGAAACAACTTTTTTATACCTCCATGAATTAAATAAAATTTGAAGTCAATTCTTATAAATAAACATACTCACACTAGTTTCAAAAAGTTTCATTGTCACAATTACACAGATTTGCAACAAGTTGAGCTGAATGTATACGCGTCTCAATTCGACGCTCAACAACTTGAACGAGACAAGATGTCAACCAAACCGTCATTGGATTATTAGTCCATTATTAGTATTACCTACAACTCGTTCGTCAGCCAAAGAAAATCAGCAACACAACCACAGGGGCTTGTATTGCTGAAACAATCAGTTCCTAGGTCCAATAGTACGATACGATATACTCTAGTCTATACTTATAAATAAAGAGAGTATATCGTATCGTAGTATTGGACCTAGGAACTGATTGTTTTCAGCAATACAAGCCCATGTGAACGCAACTGGCCATGAACCTCACGTCATGTGGGCGTGGCTAAATATGATGTGACGTCAAGAAAATAAGTTTATGCAGGTATGAACTAAATGTCTGTGACAGTTTTCAGCGAATCAGGTCCACCCAAAGCAATTACTGTTTATCTATATGATGTGAAATTCATTATAAACCTCCTTTCTTACCCTCTGTTGTCGGGGTGGGCGGGAAGTCCGTGTTTATTCCTGTGGTATCCTCCTGAAATGCTATTTAAATAGGAAAGGCAGTTTTAAAAGTAAAGCGAGTGCAAGATGAGTACACTAGTAAATTTCCTCCAAAATAAATAATTTTCCATCAATGTCGTAGAAACAGTGTTTTAGCAGAAAAGAAAAGTAAGAAGTATTATAAATCCAGAATTAATTCCCTGGTACACTATCACCACACTCAATGATTTTAACTGGACTTAACTTGTATTTATATGTATATGATACTCGGTTAAGATACGTCATCTATGTTCAACTTCATCATTCTTTCCTGCTATCTGTCTACACGTTGGTGTGAGGATGACATAACTATACAACTATACAACGGAAATATACAACAGAAATATACAACAGAAATATACAACAGAAATATACAACAGAAATATACAACAGAAATATACAACAGAAATATACAACAGCACATATTGATAAAAACTGCCTTCGTTGTTTTTACGTTTTCGTTTGATGGTGAATTAGTATCCATAAGTTGATCGCCGTTCTCAGGACAGATAAAGATAATTAAAAAATAGATTTCATAATGTTTTTTTCTTTTCTTTTTTCTTCTTTTCTCATTTTTTAAAAGTTTAGATGGACAGTGGACAGTGACAGGGTGCAGAAAGTTAAAAGAATCACGACACATTAATCATTTTTGAAAGGACATGATCATTTTCTTAGAAAATTGGGATCATCCCCCGAAAATATGTATTTTTCTAGGTAATAATGATGTTCTATGGAGTGGGTTAGGTGATTGAAATTGAGAGCCAAATCTTAGTTTATTGATACATTCTTTTGTTATGATAAAGATGTTGTTTATTAATGCGTTTGCTGTGAAGTCTCCAATAAGAAATGTTCATACCCCATTAAACCGACGACCCAATATGCAGACGACCAAGTTGAAGACAGAAAAATAGGGGAAGCCAAAGCGGTCACCCATTGTGATAATGTCCGAGTCCTAATTAAACTGTATTACTTACCGGTATGTTTTTACTTGGTGTGACCAGTTTGATGCTAGATTATTATTGTGAGTAAATCAGTATATCACTAAGTTATTTCTCATCTCAGGATGTTTTACTTCACAGTGTATATATAGTGGAAAATGAAAGTCAATATTTGTTGCTGTAGATTAGTGTCATTCTTTCAAGTGAAGTGATTACTATGATGGCTGAGAGGGGCCATTTGATTTCGTGTTAACTTTCCAACAAGAAATCGCGAAATCGCGAAATTGCGAAATTGCGAAACGAAATCGCGAAACAGTGAACGAAATCGGGAAACGGCGAAACGAAATCGCAAAGGAGCGAAACGGCCCCGAAATATGGTGGCTGATTTCTGCCATTCGCGTCTTCGCTACTTCCTGTTATTCTAAGCAAGGGCGAAATAGCGAAGTGGCGATGCGAAGTAGCGAAGCGGCGATGCGAAGTAACGAAGATGCGATGCGAAGTAGCGAAGACGCGACGCGAAGTAGCGATGCGAAATAGCGAAATAGCGAAGGTTTTGCTTCGCTACTTCGTATCGCTACTTCACTACTTCGCATCGCGACTTCTCTACTTCATATCGCCACTTCGCTACTTCCCATCGCCACTTCGCTACTTCGCATCGTTACTTCGCCACTTCGTCAGTTCGTTATTTCGACACTTCGCCAATTCGCTACTTCGCCAATTCGTCATTTCGCCATTTCGCGTCTTCGCTACTTCGCATCGCCACTTCGCTACTTCGCATCGCCACTTCGCTACTTCGTATCGCTACTTCGCTAGTTCGCCTCTTCGCAACTTCGCAACTTCGCTATATCGTGTCTTCGCTTCTTCGTCACTTCGCGGCGAAGTAGCGAAGACACGATGGAGCGAAGAAGCGAAGTGGCGATGGGAAATAGCGAAGTGGCGATGAGAAGTAGCGAAGTGGCGATGCGAAGTAGCGAAGCAAAAATCTTCGCTATTTAGCTATTTCGCATCGCTACTTCGCATCGCCGTTTCGTTACTTCGCATCGCATTTTCGCTACTTCGCATCGCGTCTTCGCTACTTCGCATCGCAACTTCGCTATTTCGTCCTAGATTCTAATAACACGAAGTAGCGAAGACGCGAATGGCAGAAATCAGCCACCATATGAGAGGGGCCATTTGATTTCGTGTTAACTTTCCAAAACGAAATCGCGAAATCGCGAAAACATCAAGACGAAATCGCGAAATTGCGAAACGAAATCGCAAAATTGCGAAACGAAATCTCGAAATTGCGAAACGAAATCGCGAAACTATGGTGGCTGATTTCTGCCATTCGCGTCTTCGCTACTTCGTGTTATTCTAAGCTAGGGCGAAATAGCGAAGTGGCGATGCGAAGTAGCGACGTGGCGATGCGAAGTAGCGAAGCGGCGATGCGAAGTAGCGAAGATGCGATGAAAATTAGCGAAGACGCGATGCGAATTAGAAGTAGCGAAGACGCGAAGGTTATGCTTCGCTAATTCGCATCGCCACTTCGCTACTTCGCATCGCCACTTCACTACTTCGCATCGCCACTTCTCTACTTCGTTTCGCCACTTCGCTACTTCTCATCGCCACTTCGCTACTTCGCATCGCTACTTCGCTATTTCGCATCGCCACTTCGCCACTTCGCGTCTTCGCTACTTTGCTACTTCGCTACTTCGCGTCTTCGCTACTTCGCCACTTCGCGTCTTCGGCATTTCAATACTTTGCTTCTTTTCTATTACGTAACTTACTGTTTTCTCGACCATTCATATTTAATCCATGAGAATTCTTTAGATAAGTAAATCCACTTAAAATGTCTAAAGGTCGCTATTATGTACATACAAATATTGCAAAGTTATTTTAGTAAGCAATTTACTGGCATGCACAATTTTTGTCTGTCAAACAACTTGATAATTTTATAATAATTAAGAAATCTATATCACTAAAGAGGGACATTTGCATTAACCGGTACATACATACCTCCATGCATTACATACGTTAATTTGATTGCGAAAAGCTCACTGCAGTTCATACAAATCGGCGCACTCTGCAAATATCCGTATCCGTGAAATCTATTCATCAACATTGCTATATATATATATTTAGTCAGTCGTAAAAAATCAAAGGGAAGAACAAAAAAATTAATATTTTCAAAATTAAATATAGTTGTCTTACAGGGTTAACTTATGTTAAACAAATAAAAACAGTTTGTGTGAAGTGAAAAAAGTATATCACAGCAGAATATTTGTGTGACATTCTGTATCAAAATTTGCCTACAAAATAGCTCTGGATGGTCCGATTCATGAAAAATTAACTAATAGTGCCAACTTTGTGCATGGTTATAAACCATTAACATGCTAATAAGATGTATGACTTCAGTGTATGGAGCTTAGTTTAGTAATTTGAGGTTACAAAAGCTTTTCTTTAACACTTGAATGACTAAATTTTACTCACGTGTATGAAACTGTAAGACTAATTGTTTAAATAAGGTATTTAAACCTAATTGATTTATTAGTAATTAGATTTGATATAAAATGCTGATATTCAACTATGGCAGTTGCACTACGTACGTTCATGTATGTGTTCAGTCAGTCTGAAACTTTTTTCAAATTTGTTTCCTGTAAGTGACTAAACATGGACTTGGAGTTCAATCAATCAAACTTTAATCAAATAATATTCAGTATGAAGGTCATTGGCCATATACATACAGTTTTATACATACAATACATAGTTTACACATGTACATGCTCATCTGCATACATATATTATATACCATGTACATGATATTCAACAGCAGAGATAGGTATGGCTAAATTAAATGAAATTTATGATTAGATACCATATATGATTGTTAAACATTTGAGTTATTCTTGAAATAGCTTACATCGTCGCTCATACGAGTGCATTATAAAGAGACTGAGCATTTTTAAACTATGTGCGATATTTGTATTCATAAAATATTTGTTTTTAACCCGCTTGGTAAGTACATACAGCGCAAATCATCATATTTTGAACAAATGAAAGTAAAATTATATTCATCTCTAGCCCTCCATTTACAAATAGGCCATGTTCTAAAATATTTGTTAGTATTATACCATCTTCCCTCATTAAATTCCAACCTTAACAGCTCAGCTCTTAATTTAACCAGCTATTTGCGTATTACTAATTTATAATCTGCAATCTCAAAAATGTATTCTTCTGGATTAAATACACTTTTGAATGCTCTATTTTAAAACTATTTAAAGATGCCACACGTATACATAGTATCCACATTATTCTTCATCAGCAATAGATGATCCAAGTTCTGTGATCTTGAAATTGCCTCATTTGCAAATGATTAAACCTCTTGGTTCGAATGATCATCATAGAGAAAAACCATTTATGCTCAATTTTGAAGAAGCAGTCAAAGTGTCTTCCAATGCTTGTCGACTTGGTAAAGTCGAATGATGATTAACATTAAATAACTCCCTTAGAAGTCACATAATCAAATATAATCAAATTTATAAACTTAATAGCTTTGTACTAGGTATGAATACAAACACTCGCGAGCAAAAGAACGTACAGACATGATAAGTACAACAACGCAAGATATTGTGTGAATGAGTGATTAACAGGACCTTCTCATTAGTGACTAGAGAAACTATATGTACATTGTATATATTGACAATTTCTAAACGTATATGCTGTGCAATTAACACAAAGTTGTGTGAGCGGGGCATAAATAAACCACCACAGAAATATCGGGTTTAAATATAACTAAAGACAACGGGTACAATGGGTATAACATCATGACAGTTAAACACAAAATGTGTTTTAATGCAAAGAGACCAGGGCTGGACACACTTTGACCTTTATATTGTCACTATATTAGCGTTAATTTTTTTTTTTTTTTTAAATCATTTCCATATTTTATCGAGAGTTATTATTTGTTGTGGACAATTTCACTTTGATGCCAATCTATCCAGTATAATGACAATATCATGATGCTTAGTCGTGATTACATGTATGATCGGAACCGGACAATTGACCCAAAGTAATTGTTGAAACTTATCTGTAGCAGACAAAAATACAGATGTGAATCGGTATTGTACAATAGATCACATTATTAGTAAATATGCGTGTATAGTGGGGTTCGAACACAAATTGGGACCCGTTTGGCATAGAAGCTATTCATCCTATATATTTGTTCTTTAATGTTCCTATTCAATGCGTTACTTTTGGATATTTCTTTTCCTACAATATTTTTTGGTTATAAATTATATTTCTGAAACAAAGCATTGAAAACGATATGCATGGTCGGTATTTATCAATTGTATTTATGTGTTTTCATGTAAGTAAGACAGGTATTACAGTCAGAGTCAAGTACAGATACTGTTTCAAGTAATTAATTTTTGGAATGATTGATACCCTTTTGGAAATACAATGTAGACATCACCTTAGTTTGGGATATGAAAACAGAAAACAAGGATAAACCATAGAATAATGAAATATATAAATAAATAAGAAGGTTGTGCGTGAATGATTGTAAGATTGGAAGTAAATCATATAAAGGAAACAACCGTCACACATATGGTATAATTTATCATCTGTAAAGCATATTGTGCTATGACAAATGACCTTGTTTTGGTGAAATATTTATCATCATAATCTATATTTTCAATATTTGTAAAAATTTGAACACACCAAAATAGTAAGTTCAGGTAGATCGTTATTTATTGTCGAGTTAGTCAAAATAAAGTTGCGAAGTAGCGAAGTAGCGAAGCAACGAAATAGCGAAGTGGTGATGCGAAGTAGCGATGCGAAGCAGCGAAGTGGCGATGCGAAGTAGCGAAGTAGCGATGCGAAGTAGCGAAGCAAAACTCTTCGCGTCTTCGCTATTTCGTATCGCTACTTCGCATCGCCATTTCGCTACTTAGCATCGTGTCTTCGCTAGTTCGCATCGCGTCTTCGCTGCCTCGCATCGCCACTTCGCTACTTCGCCCTAGGTTGTAATAACACGAAGTAGCGACGACGCGAATGGCAGATATCAGCCACCATACTCTCAGCCATCATAGACAACCCGATAACTTGATAATTGTTACTCTTCCCCGTAGAGTTAAAGATTTATTTGATTTCATAATGTGTTTGTTCACTGGCTTATACACAGTTTGAAAGGTGCGGGTTAAACTGGTATAAATGCCGGAGCTAGACTTTCAAACAAACACATTATGAAATTTATTTCTTATAAATTCAAACTTTGCAATTTAAGCGATTTTCATCAGTAAATAAACAGTTGAAAATAAGTCTCTGCAAATAATGTACAATGCATGATAAAACAAATATTAAGTATAGTCTTAGACTAGGCGCTAAGCTCCGCCAACAAAAATACCGCATCACTTAATTATGTTTCCACGAGCAAAAGGTAGTTCACAGAAATATGATTAAAGTATTTCAGTTTTCGTTTCTTACATACTGTGTAAATCTAACTTTCAATCAAACTACAAATAGAATTCACGTTGTAAGGTTTTAAACAGTTTAATCAAGAAAAGAGCATGTGATAGCAGTGTCATAATTGCGCAATGATACAGAGATAAAGTAGTCCCACAGGTTTTATTGTATAAACGTTACCCTTTTCAGCTGTCAATCTCGTGTTTATGAGAATGTATACCGGTCACATGACCTTGTTTAATCCAATCAGCACAGAGCATATCGCGTAAATTTCAAAGTATAAATTTATTCAACTATAACTATAATGAAGCAAACGATACACACTATAGCAGTCTTCGTAGTACTTAAATTGTCCTTCGATGATGAACTGGTATCTTATTGAATTGTAAACTGTTACTCCACGACAGAACCATTTAGAATTATTGCTTTGTGGCGTTGCTACAATTGTAGTATTAAAAGAATGAATGACACATTTATGTGACGTCTTACTGGTATTGGTATTTGCAGAAGTATATGTGATCCTTGCGATAATAGCCGATTACAATCTCCATATTTTAGCTGTATCATTACGTGAATATCATGTCATTGCAAATTCTTAACATTAATGTTATTCGTTAATAAAATAATGAAAACACTGCAAATGTTCCCCATGACGATAACAAAATAAGATATAAAAAATCAATGATAATTAATGAAGTAAATGAAGTAAAGGATAGAAACTGTAACTGCATTCCTCGTACTTACCTTTTTGTTTGATGTTGAACTGGTATCCTCGACTTGCTCTGTATGCATTGTCAACTTTTGCTCCACGACAGAACCATTTAGAATTGTTGTTTTGTGACGTTGCTACGATTGTAGTATTAAAAGAATTAATGTCACATTCATTTGACGTTTTATTTGTATCTATTCTGCATGTGCCTTCAGAATAAAACCTAGTTATGCTTACTTTCCCATTTTTCATAAACTGTATTGTTGGACATTGTCTACATCTGCAGGTCAAAGTTGCTTTCGATTCGAATGGAATGTCAGTAATATAGAACTTCGTCGGAGATCTCATGTGTGCTACATAGAATACGAATTCTGAAAAAGAAATAACACTTTTGAGCCGTGTGTACATGTTATTATGAGAGAGAGAGAGAGAGAGAGAGAGAGAGAGAGAGAGAGAGAGAGAGAGAGAGAGAGAGAGAGAGAGAGAGAGAGAGAGAGAGAGAGCGAGAGAGAGAGAGAGAGAGAGAGAGAGCGAGAGAGAGAGAGAGAGAGCGAGAGAGAGAGAGAGAGAGCGAGAGAGAGCGAGAGAGAGAGAGAGAGAGAGAGAGCGAGAGAGAGAGAGAGAGAGAGAGAGAGAGAGCGAGAGAGAGAGAGAGATATCTCTCTGATATCTATTTGGCATAAGTTCAGAATAGTATCTGGTTGTGCTTACGTTCCTATTTTTCATAAACTCTATTGTCGTACAGTTTTCACACTTGCACGTCAAAGTTACATTCGATTCAAATGGAATTACAGTCACACTGTATGTTTCAGGAGGGACCCAGTGTACTGCATTGAATTCGATTTCTGAAAAAGAAATTGTACTTTTTAGCCGTTTATACATGGAACTCAAGTTCAATTGCTTTCTCACTCAGTACACTCTCAATTCCTCTGTCGATCAAGTCATTTATTCATCCAGCTTACACCAATTTCTCTTCAATTCTATCTATCCGTCCATTAATTTCGTTGTACCTGACGCCTTTGTTCTTCATCTTCTCTGTCTATTCATACTTAAGAAAGAGAGTAGACTCGACCAATCATGTGTTTTTAATACAATAAAGTTTAAATTTGCCCTGAATTATCATAAACGTCAAGCACTACATCGTTGCGAAAAGACTGAACACTTTAACTTGTGAATCATCAATGGCTGTGATCTCTCAACCTTGACATTGACCCTTTAACCAACGGACTCCACATTGCAGGTAAACATTTCAGTATTTGAATTTGCAAGATAAATGTGAATAGTAAGTTTGATACGAAGCATATTGTAGACACTCTTACTGTGACTGATGTCGACATTTAGCTCAATATTGAAGCAATGAAGGTCATTGCCCTCAGTGTTAATTAGTTATTTCTAAAAAAAAATCAATTGCATTTCTTGTTTTATATATAACAATGCCGCAATTACACTTTAGCTGTCAAATAATGGCAGTCTTTTCACTAAGAAGTTCATGGCGTTTTACTGAGTTATTCATTATACTGAAATCATATTCTGAAGACTGACCATCCTCGGTTACCCATGGTTTTATATATGCTTCGTTACTCTTCACTATATCACCCATGGGAAACCTTATCAGGAGAATCTGTACTCAAATTGCCCGCCCTTGGCCGGCGTAAGCCAATCAAACTGCTACGCAGCTTGGACCTGCGAGCCAATGACAATTCATATCACTTCGTTTCAAAGCAAGTGAAGTCCTTGTGTTAGCCATCAATCACTGGTTATCTCCCTTGACTATTTCTGTCTTATCCCATTGAGTATTTTCTTTGATTACTGACTTCGTCACGCTGGCCAAGGGCGGGTAATTTGAGAACAGATTCCCTTGATAAGGTTTCCCATGGGTTATATAGTGGAGAGTAACGGAGCATATATAAAACAATGGGTAACCGAGGATGAAGACTGACTGACCTTCCCTGGAATATAACCAAATTTCAATTGTTATGTAAGTAAATATAACCAAAGCATATTATAGATGCAAAGAATCTACTAATGACAACTTAATGTATCATTTTAGTGTAAAGGAACTACTCTGAAAGAATAAAAAAATATTTTAATGAAACAATAAAAGCGTTCGTTTTTCCTTCTCGCAAACTACCAATTCTTTATTTAATCTCGTAATATACACTCATTCATTATTTACTCAAATGTTTTATTCATCTGCCCTGTTAAGCACATTCGTCCATTCATCGAATTCTTAATTCATCCACCATTCATCTTTCTATTTCAGAAACCTGTCCAGTGACAGCCTGTTCAGAGGGGATTCTCCTGAAATAAGCTCATGTCAACTTCACATTTTTCTTATGAACTAAGACACGTTACGACGCCTTTCCCGGCAAACTAACTATTCCGATAAATACAATTATTATAGAAAATATAAAAATTAATATCAATATCATTATAATTGAGATGACTGAATCAAACCGGTATGTCCTTTATTCGGAAATAGAATATTTACGCCTACACCTGCAACACGGATAGAGTAAAACTATGCAGTTGATCATGCGTATAACTTTCCTCAATATCTGGTTTCCTAAGGAGTCTGCCCAACTGAACATACATTACAATATGAAATATAAAGACTAACGGAAACACTCTTAATATTCTGAAATAAACCTTCAGGAAATATGCTATAACCAGAAATCGAACACACGGTAACATTTTGCGACAAACAAAACAAGAACTTATTGTTGTTTACTGAATTTAAATTGCCTTGTATATTAAATCAATCAAAATATAGTTGTTCTTCCACTCTGCTCTCTTACATTGATGATGTATTCAATAATTATTTAAGAAATAGAAGACGAGTTGGCGTGCTTTATCGTTGAATAAAACATAGCAGGGAGAAGGAGAACCCACCCGATACACACCAATGCTACCGAGCTCCAAGGAGAACCCACCCGATACACACCAATGCTACCGAGCTCCAAAGACAACCCACCCGATACACACCAATGCTACCGAGCTCCAAGGAGAACCCACCCGATACACACCAATGCAACCGAGCTCCAAAGACAACCCACCCGATACACACCAATGCTACCGAACTCCAAAGACAACCCACCCGATACACACCAATGCTACCGAGCTCCAAAGACAACCCACCCGATACACACCAATGCTACCGAGCTCCAAGGAGAACCCACCCGATACACACCAATGCTACCGAGCTCCAAAGACAACCCACCCCATACACACCAATGCTACCGAACTCCAAAGACAACCCACCCGATACACACCAATGCTACCGAGCTCCAAAGACAACCCACCAGATACACACCAATGCTACCGAGCTCAAAAGACAACCCACCAGATACACACCAATGCTACCGAGCTCCAAAGACAACCTAGCCGATACACACCAATGCTACCGAGCTCAAAAGACAACCCACCCGATACACACAAATGCTACCGAGCTCCAAAGACAGCCCATCCGATACGCACCAATGCTACCGAGCTCCAAAGACAACACAGCCGATACACACCAATGCTACCGAGCTCCAAAGACAACCCACCCGATACACACCAATGCTACCGAGCTCCAAAGACAACCCACCCGATACACACCAATGCTACCGAGCTCCAAAGACAACCCACCCGATACACACCAATGCTACCGAGCTCCAAAGACAACCCACCCGATACACACCAATGCTACCGAGCTCCAAAGACAACCCACCCGATACACACCAATGCTACCGAGCTCCAAAGACAACCCACTCGACAACCCACCCGATACCCACCAATGCTACCGAGCTCCAAAGACAACCCACCAGATACACACCAATGCTACCGAGCTCAAAAGACAACCCACCAGATACACACCAATGCTACCGAGCTCCAAAGACAACCTAGCCGATACACACCAATGCTACCGAGCTCAAAAGACAACCCACCCGATACACACAAATGCTACCGAGCTCCAAAGACAGCCCATCCGATACGCACCAATGCTACCGAGCTCCAAAGACAACACAGCCGATACACACCAATGCTACCGAGCTCCAAAGACAACACAGCCGATACACACCAATGCTACCGAGCTCCAAGGACTCTCAGTTACTGAACTCTTTGCGAGTCAATGGTCAATGGGGACGGGTACCTACACTCAGCTGAGGTCAATACAAACAGTGCAATTGACGATGTATTAAACAAGATGCAGAGAATGTGTTCTTATTACAGGTTTGACCCTCTTGTACATGAAGTTATGTATGCTTTTTCATTTATTAATTATGCTACATATATGGAATGGGGTTCATTTGAAAGCTGATTACTTTGGAATATAATCATAGTCCTTAAATAGGGGTCATAGGTCTAAATTCTACTTCACTTATACCCTTGGTATATTCTTTTATTTGGAATACAACAATGCAATCTACAAGATTGTTCTTTATCCAACAACTATGGTATTCTTGCTATATGCCCTGGCTCCCCAAAAAGACGCCAGATGTCGAAATATGAAAAGTTTTCGGACGACGGACGCTTTCAGAAAGATTTACTAAATAGCATATCCAAAGTGTATAAAAGGATCCTAAATGGCACGATTGAGAACAGGCGCTGACTGTATATGAAAATATTGTCATTGATCGAAAGTCAGGTATTGCAAAGTACAACAATAGTCTTACAAAATCACCATCATCCTGTGATTCAATAAATGCCTTGTTAACCTTGCTTCGTATCTATACAAGATTTGATTTCAAAGCATTGTTTTGTATAAAAGTCAGTCATTTGATACTAGCGCCCGCTGAGAAATACATTTAAACCGGACATGATAATCCCAATAATGAAATAAATTACTTACCAAGAAATGAAGCTTCAGTAAGTATTGATATACACAGTAGAAGCAACACAGCCTCCATGTCTACAGTACACTGTAGCTTGTATGCTTAGTGCATATTTCCGGATATATATATATATATATATATATATATATATTTCTTACTCATCCTATACACAAAATGTACATTAGGTCATCAGAGAGTTGGTCGAGCTTTACAGAGATTGGTCCAACTGTAAAGTTAACCTTCGTTTTTAAATTAAATTACATGTTGCAGGACAGGAAATTCTCTTAGTGCAATAATGCTATCAATGTATGATAAAAATTAGTTTACATGTATTTCGAATTTGTTACGTTTTTAGAAAATTACAATAACATTTTTCTTGGTAGTTTGATCTTAGTATTCTTCAACGCCGACTTCATGACCTGTCTGATCAGTGTTTAATGTTGACGTTCTTACAATGTTATAGTGGTGAAAGTAGTGAGAAAACATCCATATTTATGATACACCTTTAGAATGCTCTGATACAAATTGACGCCAATTGTAACTGCTGAACATGTAAAGCTGCATCCAGAATTTCTAGAAACAGATATAAACACTCGTGACATATTGCTCGACTTAAATATGCAAATTTGATAAATGACTATACTCACGTGCAAAAGAAACGTCCCCACATTTTGAAAACAGTATAAAATGAAATATTGATGTCGGAGAAAGTAGATTTTGAATGTATTTGGTAGCCACATGTTTTGTAAAGAAGTATTCACAATTTCATACATCAGAGTATGTAATTTTCATTTTTACATCTGTTCAAATAGACATGGGGTGCTAAATCGTTTTTAAAAGGTGTTTTTGGCCCACAATATTTGGTATTTAAGTTTAAAACATTGAAAAAATAGAAATTTAATTAATTAAAGATATCCTCGACATAAATAACCTTCTTTGATTTAAATTTGTTGACGCATCATTACTGTAGGACGTCATAAAACAAGCCCAAACTGGCTTTTTGAGGCTTCTATCTCGTCTAGTTAAGGAGATTCCAAAACGACCATTTCTTAAAACTTGTGTTTCTCAGAGTTATGAATAGATAATGTTTAGAAAATTCTTATTTAGTATTGTTTGGTTCTGAAGACATGAGGTAACGCTGTTTCAGTCGCATTTATCGCCCGTCGATTGAAATATCTTGTATTTTGTATGGGGACGGTTCTTTTGCACGTGAGTTTATATAATCTACTTTTTCCCGTCTAGGCATATAGACATTTTCATCAAATCATCATCATAAACAACTCACATTTTACAGGTAAAAACGAAGCATTTTGCTCAAGATTTAAGAATTTCTAAAAATAATGGCTATACCACTGGGAATATAACTGTAATAGATGCCTTATTATTGAGTGTAGTTTGATAACAGCTTGTATTATTTAATGTAGACTTGATGACTTGACTTGATTTTTTTTTTATCAGTTCTTAAGTTGAAATCTCTGCAATATCAGCTGGGGGAAATGGTTGGAAAGTATCCCAACATCAAGCAAAACAATTCAGAGTTCAACATAAACATTCGTCATGAGTTGAAATCGACATTTAAAGTGATAGTTCTATCGGTGTATCCGCCATTTTGTTTTGTGCTTTACGTAAAATGGAAAAAAACCTGTACTTATTCAAATACATTTTGATAGTGAAATTAATAATGAAACATAAATCCATTGAAAATATGAACAAAGTAACAAATACTGTACTTTAAATAGGAATGTCCCATCGAATGTCCCACAAAAACTCTGATAGAACGCGCTATTTAACGCTCAAAACTTTGGAAACTCATCAGGTCTAATGTTAATTAATTCTAAGCGCAAATTAACAAAAATATATCTGTTTTTTAGAATATATTTTACTTTATGGGACACGAAATAAAAATCTTAAATGTTTTGTTTATACAGTTCTTCAGATATATTGCTGCTCAATTTGCCGACATTCTCTGCATCATCTGCAACCCGTGTTTGGGTTCGAATCCCACCATGGGCTCGACAGTTGTTCTGTATGCAGTAAGGTTTACATGTAGGTCAAATGCTACACTGCATTTCAGCGCATTATCACCCATGGTTCACTGGTTCCAGTCGATGCTCAAAGGTTTTACAGCAATTCATATTGGTTTTGCTTCAATTATACTAACAGCCGTGATAAATAGAGGATATCTGTCTTTTCTTGACTAATACCATGTTTATCTCATCGAGTGAGGTAGAAAGGGTATATTTTAACGAGTGGCGCAGCCACGAGTGAAAACATATAACTTTTCTACCTCACGAGATGAGATAAACATGGTATTTGTCAAGAAAAGACAGATATCCTCTATTTATTATATGATATTATCCATTACGTCCGAAGAGCGTCGTTTTCACGCCGAGCGGCCGCTAGAAACAGCCCGTCACCACAGTAACACTGTGATGTCATAAGCCAATTCGCCGCGTGAGACCATTGTTTTATGACGTCAAATTATATGTCACCGTTCTCAGTGAAAAACATATGTTATCTTCACTGTAGCTTGATAGACAGTTTATTTCACTGATAAATCCCAGTATTCCACTGCTCGTCATATAATAAAAGTGAAATACTCTTGAAAACGATGTTAAAGGGGCAGTAGCACGTTTTTTCGCTGAAATAAGTCGATGAAATTTATTTGACACATAATGTCACCAATAGTAACACCCTTCTCTCTTCGGAAAATCAAGTTAAAAAATGAGTGTACATGGTTCCGTAAAGCCATGGGAATCGTTTTTGTCATTCGAATTAATAAAATGTGTTCACATTAAAAATGCCGCCACGCAATTTATGCTTTATACGCAACACCATTATTACCACTACGGATAATTGGTTTGTGTCATAATATGTTTTACTCTCAAAGTAAATATAAATGACATAAACTATCATTAAAAATGGGAAATTGGAAAATTAAAATTTGCAAAAAACGTGCTACTGTCCTTTTAAACCCAAAATCACCTTAGTTTACCACGTCTATAACGTTGCGTCCTACATTCTACGTTTTTGCAAATCTAAATTCGATATAATTTTTGTGATATATGTCATCTTCATCTTGCTATGATTATGCACTATGGTTGATGACAATCATTATGCAAAATTAATTATGTTTTTTTCAGGTATCTAGAGTTACATGTATTTTTGTAACTTAGACGATATTCATTTGGTCGAGTTCAAAGTCGATCGCGCGAATTACATATTTCTATTGATACAGCACAATGTGACCATTGATCAGAGATGCGTTTTTAACTCGATCTTTGATTTATGCGTCATGGAAAGGTCAATCAAGTTAATTTTAGCTGTATTGCTACAGGTCCCGTAAGTCTGTTACTTATGAACTCAACTGAAATCCTGTCAAATAGCACTCTCGGAGATTCAAGATATACGTTATCTGACAACATCAGATCCCCACGACAATAAAACACAGGCGGTCAATGGGATCGACAGTGTGCTTTATGAGACAATAAAACATGCTCGTGATTTTAGACGTCAGTTTGAGCGTCACTTAGCAAATGACGTCACATGTTACGTCACTTTGATTGTTCAATGCTAGTGAACTTGTTATACGACGGGAGGCATGTATATTTAAAAAAAATAATATATACAAACAACAAAATATCTGCATAGCTTTTATATAAAGGCGAGTAACTGTTTAACGGCATCTCATATGCGCCCTTCGTGTTTTATGCTCCCTGCTTTTGTTTTATTCAACGATAAAGCACGCCAGCTCGTCTTCTATTTCTTAAATAACGGTATATACCAAGGGACAAAAGAAACGATACCATACAGGATATACAATATTTCAATATATCAGCGGGCGATATATACGACTGAGATAGAGTTACATCATGTCTTCAGAAGACAACTAAACTAAGTTTGAAATTTCAAAACATTTGCTGCGCCACTCGTAAAAATATAAGCTTTCTACCTCACTCGATGAGATAAACATGGTATTAGTCAGGAAAAGACAGAAATCCTCTATTTATTACACATAACATGACGTGACTAGAACAAGGCGGATATTACAGGGAAATATGTACATGTACGAGTAGCTTCAATCATCCATTCTGATAGGAGGTGGAAGTACTGTAGGAAATACATAGATAGACGAGATGCATATACATAGATACTACTGGGCTCTGTTCCATAACAGCGAGCGCTAAATAATCGCTCATTGAGCGCTACATTAAACCTCTCTTGAACGCGATTGCTTAATGTTGCGCTACGTAGCAAGGCGAGCAAACTTCGAGGGATTTGCACTGCGTCGTTCAAGAGAGAATGAGTGCTACTTGAGCGCTACTTAAGCGCTACATTGAGCAATCAATGAGCGATTATAAGCACTCGCTGTTATGGAACGGAACCTTGATCTCGAGTTTTCCATATGAAGTCACGTGACACGCCCATTAGTGTTCAATGAAATCTGAAAATCGTAGCCATCATCCAACAGAGAAATTCCTCGCCAAGCCGCCAGTTTTTAACGGGAGGGTAGACTATCATATAGTCCCTGAAATTATATTTTTTACTGATATTTTATTTTTCAATATTTGATAAAATAAATAAAAATGGGAGACCTGAACAATACTTAGTTTCAGGCCTAGAGTAGAGGCAACTCGACTGGCCAACATTTCTTAGACTTATGAAGGCTCCATTTAATTAGTTTTTGCTCTAGGGTCTGGGTGACAGACTGAGGGGAGGGGTTCCCTCTAGGAGACAGACTTCAATTCCCAATTAACAAATTAAAAGTGTTTTGGGGTAGGTTTATTTCTTCATGCCCATTGGTTACTAGAAGAAGTCGTTTACAGGATTTAGGAATGATACCTTCCTCTCCAATATTTGCAGGCATCTTGCCACAAAAGTTCAAAGGTTTGCACTCTGGATGTATGTTTGACAACGAGGTTAGGTGAGGTGAGGTGAGGTGAGGTGAGTTAGTGTTTAACGCCGCTTTCAAGAGTATTTCACTTGTATCGCGGCTGCTAGTATTACGGCAGGGAGAAAGCCCGCAACGCCATGTGGCTATTCATTGCGGTGAAACTAGCGAACCATGGGTGGTACTACGCTGAAATTCAGTGAAGCATTGCATTGCACTGCGTGTAGAACAGTTCTCTACTGCAGACAAAGTTGCCATGCCCCTGGCGGGATTCGAATCCAGGACCTCTTGATCCGAAGCCGAACGCGCTAACCACTGCGCCATCCCATCCCCTGTTTGACAACAAACCATGTCATACACCTATTGAGTCCGACTTCTTATATCTATCTAGAATCAGCTGTCTTCGGTAACTTCCTACATATCATAAACATATATTGGCATATTTCTATAAAAAGCCATTAGGTCTCAACTTGTATATACGGCTGAGAATATAATATCTTCAGTATGCGTTTTCAGTTAATTTGCTCTGGATTAAATATTAAGTCGTAACATGTTTCTTCACATCCGTTCCAGAAGCAATTTCTAAAGATGACGATTTGTTATAAATATTTTGTTAGCTTTACGAAACATCCTAAGATTCTGCCTTCTCCATCTTGTTACCGATAGACTAAACACTATCACCCTGGCGGTTTTAACGCCACTTGGATAATAGTACAGCCATACACGACGTGAATACGTTCTAAATCCTTGGTCGAGGAAATAATTAACAAAATGGTGTAAATATTCATACACAGAGCATTACACATAAACATA